>PVIU01024506.1:0-26155 GCA_004026605.1 Ondatra zibethicus
ACAGAAATTGTTTTAATTAAATCACTGCATGGCCCATTATCTCTAGCTTCTTCGTGGCTGACTCTCACATCTTGATTTAACCCATTTCAATTAATCTGTATGTCACCACGAGGTCATGGCTTACCGGGAAAGATTCAGCATGTCTGACCTGGCAGCTCCATGGTGGCTCTCTCTCTCTCTCTACCCTTCTTCCCAGCATTTAGTTCTGTCTACTCCACCTACTTAAGTGCTGCCCTATCAAAAGGCCAAGGCAGTTTCTCTATTCAACCAATGAAAGCAACACAAATACAGAAAAACCTCCTACACCATTTCCCCTTTTCTGTTTAAACAAAAAAAGAAAGGCTTTCACTTTAACATAGTAAAATTACATATAACAAAACAGTTATCAAGCAAGAATTACAGTTACAATATTTATATCTACTTTATCTTTTATCATAACTAAGGAAAACTATAACTACAACTATCTATCTATTCTTCAACTCCATCAGACTCCAGGAGGATATAATATTACCTAAGTAAACAAGAAGTAAGCAACTTCCAAAACTCTAGAAATGACAGAGACATCTCATTGCCTGTACAGTCACCCAAAGTTCTTTTGTACCATTTTGGGCATCCATCTTCAGCCTACAGGCCCAGAGCATCCAGCAGACATTTCCATGAAGCAGGAAATTTTAATGACAGTTCAGTCACTTTTTTCTGTGTCCTGTAGAATGTCTCACAGACTCTTTCATGAAGCAGGAACCCCGAAGGACCATCTCACCTTTAGGAAAGTTCAGCAGTCATCTCTCTGTGGGTACTGCATGTCCAGTTTATGCATCAGTCCAGGCAAGAGCAGTTTCTTGCCCAAATGGCTATCAAAATCCATATGGAGCCTCTTTGATGCCCATCTTCCTCTTGCAGTAGCTGGTGCTGCCAGGAGCAGATGTGTCTCATTGTCATGAAAATCCCTAAGTTATTAAAACATTTTAAATGCCATATTCTGTAGTCTTTGAAAGATATGAAGAATGCCTATCTAACTGAAATATATCTCTATATATCTAGAAAATCTGGCTAACATGACTACAAGCTTGGCTATTATAGATGATTATCCATTAACAACCTATATTTCCTAATTATACAGTACATTTTTAAATGATCTACACAATCACAATACCTTAATCAAGAGCAGAAATATACATATAACAAGATTGACCTTAAATTTATATCAATAAAGCAAAATCCATATCAATGCAAATTATTCATATCTATATCAAATCCCCCTTTAAATGTAAAGAATATTTGGGCATATGGGCGCAGTTTTTTCTCTCCAAACTGCTTTGTGATGTATGGGGCACTGTTAATCAGGTCTTTTATGGTATATCCTGTGTGCTAGGTGCATCTCAGTCAGCAGTTGAGCGAATTAATTTTCTGGGGATGTTTACGGCAACCTTTCAGGAGGGCATGGTCTATCAGACCATATTGGTCTAGAAGCAATCCACAGGGTCTCATCCTCTGTGGAAACAAAAGAAGAACCTCTTTTTCAAAGCATCATATCCTTAGACCCAAATTCTGAAGTAATAATACCTTTATAATATACATGCTGGTTTAGCTTAGCAACCCATATAATAAAATATCTTTCTGTACTTATTTCCTTCAGTGTCAAAAATTTAAAGAAAACACAATAGTATATAGAATCTAGAATCTCTGTGAATTTTTCATTTTTATGTGGCTTATTTCTTTTTTGCTTCCTTTAATCTATGATTATCTGTACTCTGTCCTGGAACTCGCTCTTATAGACCAGACTGGCCTCAAACTCACAGAGATCCACCAGCCTCTACCTCTCAAGTGCTAGGATTAAAGCATGTGCCACTACCTCCCTACTTGGATTGATTTCTGATTAAATAGTTGTTTCACCAGGATTCACAGAATATATCCTTGAATTCAAGGTTTTGTTCCATCAGTGTACAAAATAGACAAAGATCCATACTTTCCTAGATATTAGAAGGAAACCAAGGCATGTTTCAGGTATCAAGCAGAAATGTAATGGAGAAGAGATGTCGGTAGGGAAACTGAACCATCAGGGCTGACTCAGTTCTCTGCCTATTTCCACAGCTTCAATGAGCTCTTTTACTAGAAGCATGCTCAGTCTTGAAGCCTTGATTGGCAATGGAAAGCAGAATCTGGGTTGCAGGGTGAGGCAATAGGGAAGTGACTCCTGGTGTCACTTTGATTTATTAGCGTGAAAATACTATGGAAAAATGTAACCCACATAGATACATGGCTTATCCTTTCCTATATAATTGCCTATATGAGATGTTTAGCAATTAAGAGTATATGTATAACCCAAACTTGTATGTTTTGTCAGTTTCAGATTACACTTGGGGAGTTCACACTTCAGGCTACAATCTTTGTGAATTGCACCCTGAAAATTAGCTCCCCACAGCCTGCATAGATATTGCTTGAAGCCCTAAACTTACCAGGAGCTTAATAACTGAACATAACTTAGTAGTGTAGTTGACATAGAAATATGATATGTAAGTCATTCATTAAAATGAATTTTTGCTATTAGTGTAGATAGGTGGTACCAAAACATTAATTAAAATGAGTTTTTAAGGAATGAACTAAATTAATCCATTTCCGTAAGTTTATGTGTTTTAAAAGTAGATTGAGCTGGGTAGTGGTGGTGCACACCTTTAATCCCAGCACTCATGGAGGCAGAGGCAGGAGAATCTCTGTGAGATCCAGGCCAACCAGAGATAGACAAAGAAACCCTGACTTGAAATACAAAACAAACAGAAACCCAAACCAAAACAAAATAAGAAAAGTAGATTGAAGTAGATCAGTACATTTACAGATTAATCAAAAAAAACACTGACTTCTAATTTTTCATATGTTCTTAAAATCAAGAACACAAGCTTTGAATCCAATAGTATTGACTCATAAAGAGTATAAGCCAGAGTATCTCTCAGAAATTTCTCTAGAGTGCCCTGGCCCTAAGGACACACTTAAGCCTCTGCCAGCTACCACTTGTCATGCCTACCACATGAGAAATGCTAGTGGTTGAAGAAAAATGTTCCCTGTAAGTCTCGGGCTGTTGTCGGAATAAAAGTTTGCCTAGAAACCTTGTGCCAATTCTGACTCAGTTCACGGATACCTCATGGGTTTCATCTACCCACACCCATTCTTATTTGAGCAAGGCAAAATAATGTTTTGTTCTTGCCTCCAGTAAACAAGTCTCAACAGAAGCAAAGCTGACTTAGTCACTTTCCAGCCATTCTTTTGAAAGAAGATGTTTATGATAGAGATCTCAAGTCACCACTTCCCCTAAAGACAGCAGCAGAAACAACAATAAAAGTGATGATAGCATAGAACTCAAGTGAGCATACTTGACTGTAGACATGAAATACATTGTCAAATACTGGTCACTTTTCATAAAGGATATATGAATAATTTTGGTGAGGTATTTCCATTATCTATTATGTTCTTAAATGTCATTCCACAATGTCAAAAAAAAAGACTTATGCTTCACTATGGACACTTAATAGTCTAGATGATAGGGGGAATTTTAACGAGTTATAATTCCCCAAAAGAGTCTCAAAGAGATTCTAAGGAGACCAACGTAAGTCAAATGTCTACCTCCATTTTTCTCAATGCAAAGGAATAAAGTGCAGTAATTGTCATAGTATGTATTATTGTGTTTCTACTTCTATGTCACACATTACTATAGACATAGCTTAAAATAATGAGTGCTCACTTTCTGTGGATTGGGAACACAAAATGGTCTGAGTTATATGATTCTGTTTCAGAACTTCTGACCACAACTGTCCTCAACTCTGAAGACATCAGTGAAGAAATGATTAGCTTCCACTCGGCTGTTGTTTGCATGTGCTTTGCATGTGTGCCACAAGGTTCAAGTGAAGGTCTTTAGTATGACCTTCCAGAGATTGAATCTAAAAAAGGTCATGGCTAGGCCTTCACTGACATTCCTTTGGGGCTTCTCATTTTGTCATGCGATTTGCTCCTCTTGTCCACACTGTGATGTCATCCATATGAGACCTTCTTCAGAGTTTGTACCACATTCCTGAGCTTTCACAACAATGAATTAAAAGAACTATAAAATTGATTATAGTGGTTTGAATGAAATTTTCCCAAATAGACTCAGATATTTGAATACTTGTTGGTTCCTGGCTGCCTAGACTCAAAATAACCACACAGAAACTATATTATTTGCAGTACTGTTTGGCCAATAGCTTAAGCGTATTTCTGGCTAACTCTTATATTTTAAATTAACTCATTTCTACTAATCTGTGTATTGCAACATGGCTATGGCTTACCAGGTAAAGTTCTCTCCAGCATCTGTCTCTGGGGGGGGGCTACATGACTTCTTTTTGACTCCACCAACTCTCTCTCTCCATTTCTGTTCAGTTTTCCTGACTGGCTTTACTCTGTTAAGTCATTGGCTGAAAGCAGCTTTATTCATTAACCAATGAAAGCAACACATAGATGGAAGGACTTCCCACACCATTTCCTTTTTTCTGTTTAAATAAAAAGGAAGGCTTTAACTTTAACAGTAAAATTACTTATAACAAAACAAGTATCAAGCAAGAATTATAGTCACAATATTTATATCTACCTTATCTTTTATCATATAACTAAGGAAAACTATAATTATAACTATCTATTGCTCAACTCCTTCAAAGACCCCAGAAAGATACAATGTTACCTAAGTTAACAGGAAATGGATTATAAGCAACTTCCCAAAACTCAAAAATTGAGAAAGACATCTCCCTGCCTGGACAGTGACCCAAAGTTCTTCTGTATCATTGGGGAACCCATCTTCAGCCTACAGGCCCAGCAGACTTTTCCATGAAGCAGGAAATTTCAAAGACAGTTTTGCATATACTGGCAGTTTGTCAGCCACTTTCTTCTGTGTCCTGCAGAATGTCTGGCAGACTCTTTCGTCAAACAGGAACCCTGAAGGACCATCTCACCTTTGGCAAGCTCAGCAGTCATTTTTCTGTGAGTCTTGCATGTCCATCTCATACAGTATAATATCAAGCAGTCCAGGCAAGAGCAGTTTCTTGCCCAAATGGCTAGCAAACTCCATAAGGAGTATCTTTGATGCCCATCATTTTCTTGAAGTAAATTGGCACTGCCAGAAGCAGATGTGTCTCATTGTCATGAAAAGTCCCAAGTTTAAAACCTTGCAGCCCTTTTAAGAGGCTCTGCCACAAAGCACTTAAATTGTGTTCATGAATAGCCAACAGCATGTTTCTTGATGGTGGCAGGGACGGTGAAACTCCATAGGGTTGTAACAATAAGCATGGCTCCTACCAGTACCTCCACCATGAAGCTAGACTCTCAGAAAGCTAATGAATGGGGTAGATTCAGCTGTCAAAGCCACAACTTTAATCCTAGCCTTAGCAAATTAAAAACTCATGTGGTCAGAAAAAGAGTATACAGTAAAGATAGATTCAGATGAAAAAAAACCTCTAAACAGTTTACAGTGTACTTAAAAATATATGTAGGCTTTGGAGAGAAAGGGAAAAAGATAAAGTCCTTTAAAAAAAACAAAGAGAGAGAGAGAGAGAGTAGTTAGGTGTGGTAGCACACACCTTTAATCCTAACACTTGGGAGGCAGAGGCAGGTGGATCTTTGTGAGTTCAAGAACAGCCTGATCTACAGAGTAAGTTCCAGGAAAGCCAAAGATATACAGAGAAACCCTATCTGAAAAAAAACAAAAAAAATACAAATAAAAATAAAAGAAATAGAGTTTAAAATAAAGTCACAAAAAGATGGAAAATACACAGAGAATTTGGATACTGTATGTTATTGTGTTGTCTTTGAATTGTTTGGCAGCTGAGGAAGGAGCAATACCTGCTAAAAGACACTTGATTATAAATTCTGCTGAATTAATCCAACATATGTATTTTGAAAATGCCTGACTCCAAAATTTAAGTCAAAAGATATGTTACTTTAAAGAAGAGGTTTGCTTTTGTTTCCACAGGAAATGAGGGGCTGTGGATTCACTCAGGGTTAAGAAAATTCAGGTTTGATCAAGGAAGACCTGAAAAAATCTCCAATAGGAGTGGATGGCCCACATGATCCGGCATTTCAGAGGACCCCTATTGGAGTTTCCTCTGAATGCTACATCCAGAACAGCCTCAAGACTGTTGGCTGAGATGACCAAGCCCCACAGAATATTCCAATCAGGACTTGACCATAACCCTAAATTTTCTTAAGTCCCCATAAGATTATCAGCTCTCCCAATTAGCAGAAAGTAGCCCGCAAAACTATGCCCATATTTCCAAAAATTGATTATGGACGCTTATATTTGCTTAGAGTGTTGGCTACAAGTTGTTATGGATAATGGTCTGGAAAAAAAAGGTAAACAAGGAAATTAGATTCAGAGTTCTTGTTTTGAAATAAAGGGGAGAGGGGAATGCTGTGGGACAATAGTCTTGTACCCTGTAAAGATCTGTCACTTTTATTGGTTTGGTAAAATGCTGATTGGCCAGTAGCCAGGGAGGAAGTATAGGTGGGGCAACCAGAATAGGAGAATTGTGGGAAAAGGAAAGGCTCAGTCTGCATTTGTCACTCTGACATGGAGGAAGCAAGATGAGAATGCCTCACTGATAAAAGGTACCAAGTCATGTGGCTAACACAGACAAGAATTATGGGTAATTTTAAGATGTAAGAGTTAATAAGAAGCCTGAGCTAATAGGTCAACCAGTTTATAGTTAATGTAGACTTCTGTGTCTTTCTTTTGGGACTGAACAGCTGCAGGACTGAGCAGGACAGAAACCTCTGTCAATGAATGCTTGGTCCCCAATTGATGATGATATTTGGGGATGTTTGGATGTGTAGCCTTATTGAAGGAAGTATGTCACTGAGGTAAGCTTTGAGAGTTTAAACCTTACCCTATTTGACAAGGGATTCTCTTCTTCATCTTTTGCTGTCGATCTGAACTCTCAGCGTCTTGATCCAGCTGCCATGCCTCCCTGCCATGATGAAACCTTATCCCTCTGTAAATGTAAACCCAAGTAAACTCTTCTTTATATAATTTAGTTGTCTTTGTCATGGTATTTTACCACACCAAAAGAAATGTAAATGTCCTAGTTAGGGTTACTATTGCTGTGGTGAAAGACCATATCCAAGCAACTTGGGGAAGAAAGGGTTTATTTCTTCTTACACTTCCAGGTAACAGCCCATCATTGAGGGAAATCAGGACAGCCTCTTTTAAGGCAATCACTACACGTTTGAAAATACTTCATTAAATTATTTACCAGCAGACATTCAAGATTGCTGGATTGAATAGGGCCATGGGCCCACAACAATGAAGAACTATACAGACAGAGGCTATAGTGTAGTCTGCCCTGCTGCTCTTGAACAATGCCATGTGAAGGATCGGTTCCATCATGCCACTGCAGGGATGGAGAATCTACCTACAAGATCACAAGGGGTCATTTGCTAAGAGCTTTCCATCGTGAGCTGATTGTAAGCTATCTTCTGTTAGAATAGCAAAGTCATGAGACTAGAGCAATCCATACCAGGATGCTACGAGCAGAGTTACATTGCCAGATGGCTCAGGCTCTATGCCACTCTAGTCAAAGTATCCCTCCCTCAGCCAAATTGCTGACATGTGGGCTTCTGTATTGTTTTTGCCCAGTGTAAAGTGTAAGTCAAAGACTCAATAGGATCTTCTGAGATCAAGCCTCATTCCAGGCAGCACTAGAAGTGAACAGCAGAATGAATCACTGTAGTAGGCAATGTGTCAAACAGAAAACATTGGTTCTTCACCTGTGGGAAGAGAAATGTCTCCTAGTAAGAACACAGACTCAAGCATGGTGGAAGGAATTGGTCAAGATTCCAGAGAACTGTAATTGAGAAAGTGGGGCACAGGGAATGGGTGTATAAGTAGGGCTGGGGACAAAGTGTAACCTGCATATCACATGTTCATGACAAAGAAACAATTGACTCTGAAAGAGGCACTTAACAACTCAGTAGGCTGCTGACGTGTACCATAAGTGCAATGCATTAACAGCTAGAGCCGCTGATCGATTCAACTCTTGCAAAAATAAGATGGATCTGCACTTCCATTTAATTGCAAAGGAAAAAAGAAGTCTAAAACAATATTTAAGCTCACATCTCAATCTTCATTGTCCTTCATTCAGGATAGCTGCAGTAGAACAGGAAGTTTGACAATAACAGAAGTACAAATGCTAATAAAACTAACTGTAATAAAAGCGGCAGTTGGTAAAAAGTTATCAAAGAGCTGATCAAGACTAATTTCCATTTTATTATAATTATTAGGCAAATACTTTATTCTCTTTTCATTTGTGTGTGTGTGCGTGCACGCATTTGCGTGAGCATGCATGTGTGTATATGCGCATGTGCGTGTGTGCATGCCTGTGTGTTCATGGAAATGAAATGTAGGGTTTCGTGCATGTTGCCATCACTCTACTGACATAGCAGCATTAAGGTAAACTTATTTCCTTCTTGTTGGTACTTTGAAACCTTTAACCTGGTGGGAAACCTGATACTGTAGTTGGGGAGGTCTATCACCTGGCTAAGGGACTATCAGGAAGGCAGAACCTACCCTAGGAAAAGACAGTTTCACCTTGACTTGTGCCAAAGAGGAAGGAGGAACAGTTAGTCTTCTTAAGAGATAAGGTACTTTTCCTTTCCATAACTCTCCCTTGCTAATGCAGCCCCCTACTAGCAATCATGAGGTTCTATTGAGTCTGACCACCATTGAAAGATACAACTTTTCCATCCTTTTTTTCTTTTCTTTCTGTCTTTCTTTCAGATGTATATTTCGGATATGTTTCTTCCTCTAAAGCCCTCCACCCCTACTGTATCAAGTGGCTACCTGCTGCCACCTGGCTAATTTGCAAGTGTGTTAACTTGAATGGCTTCTTTTTCTTCCATATGCTCCTCCTCCAGGAAGCTGCTGTGATTTATGGCTTGCCTACCCGAAGCATTCTACTTTAAACTCTAATAAAACTGTCTTTTAGCTTTTCTCTCTTAGTTAGGGTTTCTATGGCTGTGAAGAGACACCATGACCACATCAACTCTTATAAGAGAAAACATTCAATTGCGGCGATTGTTTACAGGTCAGAGGTTTAGTTTACTATTGTCATGGCAGGAAGCAAGGCAGCATGCAGACAGACATAGTGGACACTGTGCTGAAGCTGAGAGCTTTTACATCTTGATCCAAAGGCAACAGGAATGGAATTGTCTCACTGGGTGTGGCTTGAGCTTATATGATACCTCAAAGCCCTTCTCCACAGTGACACGCTTTGTCCAACAAGACAAAACCTACTCCTACAAAGGCATACCTCCTAATAGTACCACTCAATTTGGGGGCCATTTTCTTTCAAACCATTGCAGCTTCCATTTCAAGCAGTTCTTATTTTTTTTATTTATGAGATTAATATCCCAAAAAAGGGATTATGATTTTACCAGTGTTTCATGGTAACCACAGAAGGACTTCCCAATAATTCTGTTATCATTTCCATCACCCAGCGCTTTGGCAAAATATTTAGCTACCTCAAGAGCTGGCACTTCCCGGATCCATGACTGAGCATGTGCCATTAAGCATTCAGGCAACGTACATAGTCACCTAGAGTCCTCAAGCCCTATGTGATCTACATGCAACATCGTCAAGTAATCTACGCATGATGCAGCTATGTTAGCCCCTGTGTGCATGTACTAGGCGGTCTTTAAAAGCTGGACACACCTGCTCCACGCTCTCTTCCTGCATCAGCTTCCTCAGGCTTTCGCACATGTCTTTCTCTCTCTCAATAAACTCTTAAAGTGGGTTCCGATGTGTGTCTCCTGATCTGTTCTCGCTCGTGCCAGGTAATTTCAATTTCTGTTAACACTACCACTGAGTTACATTCCCCAATCCTAGGCAAATGCTTAAACAATGATTATAACTGAGGTAAAGCATTTCCAGGCAATGATGAAGATAAACAGGCTGTTTAAACAGAGAAATAGAAGTTCTAAAAAGAACCTGACAAAAATTCTAAAACTCAAAGTACAATATTAGAAATAATAAAATTATGGGCTGGAGAGATTGCTGAATGGTTAGAAGCCCGGTTGCTATTGCATAGGACCAGTGTTTGGTTCCTAGCAATAATATGTCAGCTCACAACCATTTGTAAGTCCAGTTCCGAAGGATCCAACACCCTCTTCTGACCTCCACAGCGATCAAGCATACATATGGTGCATATACATGTATGCAGGCAAAACACTAATACATATAAAATAAATTAAAAAATAAATGACAAATCTAAAAACCAGAAACAATAAAATTCATTTAATGAACTCACAAGTGAGCTAGAAGTCAAGAAAGGTTGCCTAAATAATGTTTAACAAATAAAAAATTGAAATACAAAGAGAAGTGAAATTGGAAGTAATAATTAATAACATGAGGGTCAACATCATTTTTATAGCTAAAGAATATGAAAAAAAGTGAGAAATTGGAATACTTCTTTGCTAAAAATCAAAATGAAATGACTGTATTAAAAGAAGCCTTTGACTGAGACGACGGTAACAGTCTCCCTGGATGAGGCAGATAAAAAGGGACAAAGAGGGCCCCGTGACAGACACTGCCATTACCCCATGAATTTGGATCAGCTCTCCAATTAGCTGTGTCTACTTCCGCAGAGAGACTTCCTCATACTTAGGAACTAAAAAGGGCTTCACAGACCTCAGTTTCTGACTCACTCTGCAGAACATTGGATGGGCTTCGTTAACCCAAGGACGGTTTCCATGTTTTTGACTTAACATGGACTAGAGTCCACTTTTTTACCCCACACCATAAAACTCCCTTAGTGGCTATCCAGCTTTAGCCAGGAGCTTTCTTTATCATGTACTTAATAAAGCTTCCATTTCTCACTCACTCTATGTGGTCCGTGTGCCTCATTCTTTAGATTGGGCGACAAGAACCCTGAGGATGGAAACACTACAAAACAACAAAAGGAAAGGAAAAATACAGGGAAAAAATGAAAGAAAAATATGATGTATAAAGAAAATAAAGATTCAAAGACTAATTTCTCATAAAAAAAATAAAGTGCAATGAAAAACTACACTCAAGAGTAGAAACAAAAGAAGAATTTTTTGTATAAATTTATATCCAGAAATATTCTTTGAAATGAGGGTGAACAAGGAATGAAAGAAATAATACCTATTTAATAATAATACCATATAAAAATAATGAATAATGAAATAATGCCAGCTTAATAGGGAGTATTTGATGAACAATAAAAAAATCTGAGATCTAAGTGCCCATTGAGTGATTAACACATAGTACATATTGGATTAAAAAATAATGTAATTAAATGATACCATGCTATAAAAGGTTTCAATGCCTGAATGATTACAAGAAAATATTCTTTGAGCTTAATAAGAACAACAACAAAAAAAGGCTAAATAAAGACATTTTCATGTAAACAAAAAATTGAATACTATAGTTCCCAGTAAAATCACACGGCTTCTTTAGGAGCATGTAGATAATGGTAGATAATAGTTTCACACTATGGTAGGTTTATTTCTCTTAATGCCAGCATAGAGAAGACAAAATGTAAATATATATGTACTGGTTTATGTTCCTTCAAAAATGAAGAGTTATATGTTATTCCAAAGTTGACAGTGGTTAATTGAAGAACACATTTTAATCATAAGAGCACCTACTTGTAAGTAAAATAAAAACATAACAAAGAAATGGTCAAGTGGACAATAGAAGAAATCAACTGCAACTCTAGCACAGAAAAACAAATGTTAATCCATAAAGATTAACCCAAGTACATACAGAGTAACCCAAGGAAGGGACAAAGGACAGAATGGGGATAATGAAAAGCTAGTAAGAGCAAGTTGGAGCAGAATCAAACCAACAATCCCATTACTGTAAATGGGCTGAGATTGGAAGCTGCATTTTGCTCTAATCCCGTTCACCATTCTCATTTGTAATGAACTGTTACACCGAATCAGATTCTTTTCATCTTATGTGAATGAGTTGGCGTGTTACAATAGCCAGTGTGCCTCCTCCCCTGCCATATCAGTATTGAGCCCGGTTTCCTAAAGCCCAAACCTTGTTACAGAATTCAACTTGAATCATCTTCCTTATTTTCTTAACAAATTTCCCGCATCGACCTAACAGCTCTCTGTTCTCCTGTGTATAAAAGGTCTTCAATGGAGCCTTAAACCTTAATGATACCCCTTGTCGATCCCTAAATGTAGCTCACACCTTTGTAGACTACTACACACCCTTTCCCCCATTAGACTCTAACTGCTGTAGTTTCATGGGCAACTTTTCATAAGGTTTCTGTGGGAGTTTTGTGTCCTTGCTTTCAATTACTGCTATTAGAGTTCTTCTTTTCTCCATGGGTTAGACCCAAAGGGTCAGACATACCTTAATCTCAGGTCAGACTAACCTCTCACATCCTGGTCCAGCTCAGAATCCCTGCTCTCGAGCATTAAAACGTTTGCACTGCCAGAACTGGAGCTTGCATTGCTTCATATCCAGCCTCTTTTAAACCACAGATTATAGCCTCACCTGTTGCCTGGACCTTGCCTTCAGTTCCATTTATATGGTCTTTATGTCTCTCCATCTGTCTTTTTTGAAATACTCTACACAGGCTCTCTGGGAAACTTCCATTCCCCTGGGACACCTAGTTCAAGTGAGTTGTGCAGTCCACCCTCCTCCTCAGAATCTTTTACATTAAAAGAGCACAGATCACATTCAGTTCTCAGGACTGCCTGTGCCTCCGCTAGTCAGCTGAGAACAAGGCTTTGTTTGTTATTGTTCTCATTTTTTTTTGCACATTCTACTTCTGCACATAATATTCTAAGCTTTTATTGAACATCTACTTTGCTACGACATAAAATATGAAACATCGAAGAATGGAGAGTTGGGGGGTTGGAGAGACTTGGGGACTCCGTGCTTAAGAGCACTGGTTGTTGATCCAGAGAACTGGGGTTGGATTCCCAATAGCTACATGGCACTTAACAACTGCCTGTAACTCCAGTTCCAAGGGATCCGATGCCCTCTCCTGGCCTGTGTGGACACCAGGGATGCCAAGAGGTTTTCAGACATAGATGCAGTCCAAACACTTGTACATAGAAATATAAACAAGTAAATATTTTTGCGAAAATAAGAGAGTTATAACCGTTTAATAATCATTAACAACTACTGAACAATAGTAAGGTTACACTGGATTCAAGTCCCTTAGTTCAACTTCAGTTCACTCAGCATCCACATATAGGTAGAGGCCTGCATGGGAAGGGCAGGAGGAATCATACTGACTAGGTTCCAGGACAGTCAAACTTAGGCATCCTGTGTGTAAGGCATACCTGCCTAAAGTTAATTTAAATGTTAATGTCAAAACTGATGATAATCTTTAGTCAACCATTTGATTTTGTTTTTGTTTTTATTTTTGTTTTTGCCAGTGTCCAGACAGATAAGAGCACGTACAAAATTGCAATAGATACTGATAGCACTTGGCTACCCCAAATGTGGCACCCTAGAGTATAAGAAACATTAAATATTAATCTTTTCTATCAAAGGATTCTATCAAATTCTTTTATCTACCCCAACATTTAAATATCATTTAAATAGCAGAACTCAAATTGTCTCCACTTTAAAAATTGCTTTCTTTAATAATCAGTTAGGTTTCAGTGACGTCCCAAATAATAAATGCTTTCCAGTTAGAAGGCCTCAGATTTAGGGAATCATACCATTAAATAGATTTATAAACTTCAGTAACTAACTGAGCCCTGCCCCCATCCCAGGTGACAACCCAAAAAAGAAACATAATCTGTAGCAGGATTGGTAAGATTACCTGTACTGAAGGTAGATAAGCTAATACCAATGGTTTTGGCCAACATCTACTGTCTGGAGTAAACTTGGATTGTTGAAGCCTTCAGTGATGAATTCATGTCTGACTTCTTCTCAGGGTTAGGATATGATGAGATATTTGTCATGTTTGCATAGCAAACCCCACAACATTTGCTGTGATCCCATGTTGGCTACCATCAAATCTACCTTTTGTGCATGGAAAAGGGTAGACAGTTATTTTCTCCATCCGATGAGTCTGTTTGTTTTCAATCAGGAGAACTTAGCCAGGCTGTTATTGCATTTGCCATACTGGATCTTATGGGCATTTCTTCTTCAAACATTGTTGAGTTTGGAAAATGAGTACATGAAGACCAGTATTCTACCTGCACTCTGAGAGCTGGCTGTTTTGTTTGTTTGTCTGTCTGTTTGTTTAATAAAATAGGCTTGATCTCAGGGCTATCTTTATAGTGCTCTCATCACCCTTTACTATGATATAAAATTCAGAGTTACACTCTGATACTATAAAACAAGAATTTGTGTCAAAAGAAACTGATTTTCCCAAATTACAAAGCACATTATCTCCATTCTCGTTTGTGAAAAATAAGGAGAAAATAAAGAACAGAATCTACCTCCCAATTCTTCTCCTTTGTAAGATTTAGCATCAGTAAGTTTGCATTTCCTGCTGTGACCCCAGTGCTTGAAGATGTGTCTGATGTCTACCACTCACACATAGACAACGTGTTGGGCCCACGAGAAAGAGGAAAGGCAAACATAAGGAAAATCCCTTCCTAGAAGGATTGATTATTTCTAATCAGTGACAGGAAGTTGTTTAATAATCGCATGGATCAAAGCAAAACACCAGCCCTTGAACTCATCTAAGTGCTGAGGGAAGATGGGAAATAAATTGTGACTGGCAGGGAGAGTCAGGCTGTGGTACTTCAGCCCGGATCTTAAAGAAGGGGAAGCCTTATGAAGGATGGGAAAGTGGGGGAGAGTTCAGTCTGGGTTGATGACAAATCATGAACAAAGCAAGAAAATGAGATAGAGGAAATGAGTCTGAATATGAAGAGGCTAGACACAGAAGTTGGAAAACCAAATTCAGATTATTTTTGTAGAGAATTTAAGTGATGTACCGAATATCCAGTCCTTGGTCTTTGGGAAATTCAGACCTCTAAAGCTCATGCTTGGTGTCAGTGTCTGCAAAGAGCTCTCATAGCTGATGTGTAAAAGAGGAGCAGACATGAGGGAAAGAGAAATGAAATGGAAAAAGAATGAGAGTTTGTTGCTGTCGTCAGGCACAAATGAGGATGCTTGAAACTGTGTTGTTGACAGCCCAATGCAGGAGCAAATGATGTGACAATTTTCAATGCAAAATTGTCTGTTCTAAGTTAAGGATGAGCATGGCTCATTGATCAAATTGAATCAAGCTGTTATCTTGGTTAGAATCCCAGCTTCTTATGGTTTTGGATGAGTTTCAGGTTTTAGAAACGTATCAATAGAGTTCTTCCAAAATGTGCTATTAGGATGCAATCTACTGGAGGGTAGTTACTTCATCCAAGCATTATCTGTAAAAATGGAAGCAACGTAGACTTGAGCACAAAAGTAGCAGTGTTTTGTGACTAATGTGAATCCTGTTAAAGTAGACACAATCAAAAGGATGTTAAAAATGCTGGATAGTAATAAACATTATATGGTTCTTTTTGTTGTTTGAGGCAGGGTCTCTCATTCTGTAGTCCACCTAGCCTAGCCTTGAACTCAGAGCTATCCTCATAACTTCCAAGTGATGGGATAATAAGCAGAGCCACTATGAGTGGCAATTACCTTCTTAGACTATAAAATATAAGGATAGGTATGATCTTGCACAGAGAATCAAATACCAAGTATCCTGATATCCTTGTTGACCAAGTTACTGGCTCATTACTCAATTTGAATACAATGTTCAAGAAGTACATGATATAATATTTTCAAACTAAACAATAAATGATATTTTTAATACTTGTCTTTTAAGACAATTGAATTTATTTATCTATTTATTTTTTATTTTGTGTGTGGGGTGCATGTGCTATGACTTACATGTGGATTGGTTCCTTTCACTATGAGGGGCCTGGAGATTGAACTGAGGTCACCAAGTTTGACTGTAAGCATCATTACCAGCTGAGATATCCTGCCACTTCAAAGCTATATAAATGATCCACAGATGTAATTATTCTTCTAATTTTGTGCATGCATTTTTGTGTATATGCAAATATGTACATGCATTCATATGTGTGTGTAGGTGATCATGTATGTGAAGGTGTATACTTGTGTGCTCATGAGTGTAGCCAGGGATCAACCTTGGGTTTCATTTATCATGCATTCTGCTGTTGTCGCTTTGCTTGTTATTTTATTGTTTTGTTTTACATGTATTTTATTTTATGTTAGAAATTGCTGGTGGCCAGTAAGCCCCATAGACCTTTTTGCCTCCACACCCCTTTGACAACAAGTTCCTGCCACCATGGCAGGCATTTTTATGTGGATGTGCTGGATTGAACTTGAGTCCTGACGTTTCCAGTGCAAGCACTAAGCTCAGCTGTCCTCCCAGACTCAACTCTTCTATTTTTATGACATGAAATAACCATTTGAGAAGACTGGTGTAAAGGAAAGCATTAACTTTCTCTCTTCAAAATAGAACACTACTTCAGCAACATTTACAAATAGCATCTCCCTGCTTCTTTTTGCTTTCATTTCCATAAAATATTTTTCTATTAATCTCCTCCATTCACAGACTGTTAGCATTTTAAATACTTACCATTTTTAAGTATGCAGAATAAATACTTTTTATCATAGGTGTAGCTAATGATTAGTAATAGCTTTTAAAGAGCCTAACGTTCCCTCAAATTTTAGTACAGGCTGTTTTATTATATGCTTCCTACCTCTTCCAAATGTTAGTTTATAAAGTTATTCTAAACAGTTTAGTAAAAATAACATTGTGTTTAAAAGTGAGACTGGGGACATGCCACCTAATAATTTTGCATAGACATGACTTAGGCTAACCACAAATAGGTAATTTGCAACAGTGTTATTTGAGTCTGGAAAATCAAAACCTTCTCAACAACAGTCAAATTAGTCTGAAATCTACAGATTGGTCCAGACATGAGGTGTCTATGTTCCTTGCATAGAAACATTTTAGTACAAACAAGGATCATCTAAATTTGAAGACCATTATAGAATTTAGGTTGTAGAATTTAGCAAAGTAGTATTTTATCGGTAATTACAGAGAGGTAGTCTGGAGGAAAAGACATATTCAAGCTTGTTTGTTAATGCTACAAATGTAGTTTTAAAATAATCTACAAATATAATTCTTAATATATTGTTTACATTTGTTTGCTTTGAAATGTTGAAAAACACAAGGAATATACATATTCAGCTTGGAAAATGATGACTCTTATCTCTGTGAGATAAATAAATAATTTTTCTTTCACTCCTGATTTCTTTTTGGATTGATTTTGGTTTTAATTTTTTAATTACTTCATGAGAAAGACTCTAAAATAACAAAAATTGAGCACTACAAGGAATCGTGAAATTGAAAAAAAAACAGAACAAAACAAAGCCCTCACGAATCAGGGATCTCAGCATAGAGCAGGGCACCTCTTTTCTTTTTAGCACTAAGCTGTTCAGATAGGTACTTCAGTTTTCCCTTTTTATGGAGATATGACTGTGTACTTAGCACTGGGACCAAAATGAATATCACCTCCCCTTCATACAAACTGTATTAACTCTTATAGGATTATAAAGAAGAAACTTGTAAAAAGCTAGAATTTTAAGGAAATTTCATATCATTTTAAATAATATTTTTTATTATTACAACTAGAATTATAGAAAAAGCTGTAAAATAATTCATTTGTCTAAGAATCTGAGAGCTACAGTTTTCTTTTTAAATTCTTAAGTTTAAAAGAGCTTGAGGAAAAGTGAGAATTTCCTATGCAGTTATTTCTCAAGGAGTATTTCTTTATAAAGCATACATCCCACTGAGGTGGCATTTGTCAGTAGGCAGGTGGCCGGACAAGGGCTATAGCTCACTGCTACAGCACACTCATCCCTAGCCTGTATCAGGTCCCAGCTCAATCCTTGGCATCCGCAAAACAATCATGTTGGGATGCTGTGAGCAAACTACGAAGGTGTGATTGTGTGAGAATGTCATAATGAAGTTCAGCATTTTGGGGGCCAACTAAAAATATCAATGAAAAATAATAACAAAATGAAGTTCCAAAACACTAAAAATAAGCAGAACATCTTTATTCTCTTTATG
Source organism: Ondatra zibethicus (assembly GCA_004026605.1). Lineage (NCBI taxonomy): Eukaryota > Metazoa > Chordata > Mammalia > Rodentia > Cricetidae > Ondatra > Ondatra zibethicus. Next base: position 18,111 of record PVIU01024506.1, read on the forward strand.
TTCCCAAATGACAACTTTAAAGAGAAAAGACAGGATTCTGGGTGATGAAACAAGCTAGTAATTGTTGAATATTTGGTAAAAAATACATTAACAAGAGATCACACAAATAAAATTTTAGGTGCAATTAAAATAGAAAGCCAACAAAGTTCACGGTTTCAGCTAAAGGTAAGTGATTCCTAGTCTAGCCATGACAAATCTCATTTGTCAGAGACATCTAATTACCTCCGAGCCTGTGTAATGATGGTGTGTGAGAGACACTGCATTCCTGGGAGCTTTTGTTGTATATAAGAATTAGCCTATCACAAAGGAGTTCAAAAATAACTATAATGATTCACATTTACTGGACAGTCTTAGTCTTTTCTTCAAATAAATGTGACAGTGACCAAAACCAAAACATTGTGGGGGAGGGAGGAATTGTTAGAATAGTGTGGGTTTATTGAACTTTCTAAAATATACTTAATTTTTGAGATTATGATGTAATTGCACTATTTTCCCCCTTCCTAACCAACTACGCACCGTTTCGTGTTCTCCTTCAAACTCATTCTTTTTTCTTTATTTGTCATTATACACACACACACACACACACACACACACACACACACACTTGTATGTATTCCTAAAAGTATAAATATAACTTTCTCAGTCTGCATAATGTTTCTAACATGTATAAGTTAACAGGATTGATTGTCTTTTAAAGAGAGTGTCGTTCTATAGCTCAGATTGTCCTTGACTTCTCAGTGATCCTCCTGCTTCAGTCTCCCAAGTGACAGTCCCATTCTTGGTCCTTACTGAGCAATGACTGAAAAACTTCCTGTAAGTCAAACTTCTAACCTGGTACTTGATGTGCCAAGCAGAGTTTTTACATGTGTGCAAGAATCCAGCACCATGTGAAACAGACAAGAACAAACAAACCCAAGGTTTCTGAGCTCCCAGGAAATGGTAGAGGAGTCATGAAAGGCAGGGATAAATAGAGAGGTGGTCCCAGAGATATCTAAATTCATGGCACTAAACCTTTAGGATTTCCCATCTGGTCTTCTCCCTTCACTGTCTGGTGGCTTCTTTATTTACTGCATTGACTCCAGAAAGTCTGTGTTTTCAAGCAGGTCTGGGCTTATATTGCCTACAACCTGACACCCAAGAAGGGTAATTTTTCATATATGTATGTATATGTATATATAATATTTTCATATTATATTAAAAGCACATTTACAATCAAAGGAAAAACACAAGAAACATGCACATATGCAAAAGCACAAAACTGGAAACTGTAATATGTAAACAAAAGACAAGTAAGACAAAAAAATGTCCTACCAAAGCAAATTAAGATAAAAACTACTCAGTTTGCTTTGTGCTGGTCATCTACTGCTGATCCTGTGGTCTACCTGTCTACCCTTAAGTGTGGTTAACATATTCAATGAGATTCCATTGGAGAAAACTACCTTGTCCTTTGCCAGTGATAACAATTGGAGATACCTTCTTGGTTAGAGATGAGAGCGTGTGTCCACTTCCCTGTTTCAGTGCTGGAACCCTATCTGCCTTGAACCTGTGTGGGTCCTGTTCTTTACCAGCATTATTGTTATAAAATGTTAGTGACCAGTTTGGATCACATACACCGGTCAGATTACAGCATCCTGTGGTTCACATCCTTTGCCATCAAAGACAAAGAGAACTTTGAGCTTGATGGAGAATACACAGAGAAAGAAAAGTTTCAAAAGAAAACAGTTTTATTATCAGAAGAACAGGCGCAACCCTGACAACTCCCATCAGATGTCCAGCTCTGGAGGAAGAGAGATACAGGTAAAACCAATTTTTGATCCCAAAGTATTTGCAATTTAACAATCAGCAACAAAAATCAGCAATAACACCATATAATGAGTACTATCCAGAAGCATGCGAAAGGCATGTGGACAGAGATTGCTCTACAAGGAAAATGACAGACAGGAAAGATTTCTGAAAAGGTCCTGTCTGAGCTGAGCCATCTTAAATAATGGCAGAGGGTTGATCAACTGAGTGGAAACAAGGGAATTGCTAATAAAGCTCTTCCGGGTATTTTTAATATTGTGTGAAGCAAAGTGCACTTGGAGAACAGTGAGCACCCTTAAAATCACCTTTAAAGAAGAAGAAAAGGTAGATGTAGGAAGAGGAATGAAAGCTTAGACTGAGGAGACCCTTAAGTTTTATGATAATAACTTTAAACACTCATAGACTAGCCAGGTGCTCTGCTTTTAGATCAACCAGTTATTAGTCAAATGTCAACTACATAAACAGGCTGGAGAGATGGCTCAGCAGTTCAGAGCACTGCCTGCTCTTCCAAAGGTCCTGAGTTCAACGTCCAGCAACATGATGACTCACAACCATCTGTAATGAGATCTGGTGCCCTCTTCAGGAAGAGACCCGGTCAGTTGTCCTCATTAACTTAGACCAGGAAACCCAATATGAACAAATTCAACAGAACCACCATATACGGGCTGCCCAGGCCTGCTTCATCACTGCCAGGGCATAAATTTCATTTTCAAATTTTAACGAATGAACGGAGAGGTCCAGGAGCTGGGGGGTAGGTAACACTCTCATTCACTCAGATCCACAGCTTTGTCACACATCTCTAGACAAGAATCTGTATGTAGAGAAAATTGGGTCTAGGTTTAAGTAACTTAATTCTTACAAGAATATATGCGCATCATTATTTTACCACTAGAAAATAAAACAGGAAGAGCAACACCAAACTGCTTAAACTACGTGACTCAAACAGCACCCTCTTGTTTCTGTAATTTCCACAGGCCCACGCACCTGCTAGGTGGCTCGTGTCTCACATGCCTGTCATCCAAGTCATAGCTGAGGCTTCATCCCATGCGAAGGGGGGAGTTCCGTTCCAAAGGCATCCTTCCTGTCCGTCAAGCTCGCTTCCTCGTGTTTCTAGAAGACATGGTGGTGCCCATCCTCTTCAAGACCATCAAGAGAAAGCACTTGACTATTCCAAATCTGTCGTTTAAAATAAAGAAAAATAACTCCTGTGTGCTAAAGTTGGATCTACCCAAATAATTTCCTTTCAGTTAAGTAAAAGTAAATTAATTTGGGACATTAACTGTATCAATGAAAGTCATTTTCTTATGTTATAACCAGATTATAATATTGAAACCTATCCATACTCAACCGACATTCACACGGAAGGTAAGGATACCCATGATCAATAATCTCAAGAGTCATTTCGGAATTCTTCCTGCTGTTCCTAATTTAATTTGCCAAAACAACCCTGAATGAGCTGAATGATAGACTATCACCAGAGGCCATCTCCCTCTTCTCACCTGGTGTGTGTGTGTGTGTGTGTGTGTGTGTGTGTGTGTGTGTGTGTGTGTATGGAGGGCATCATGATAAGTTAGCCATAAATAAGTAGATGAACAAATAAATTCAAAAGGACAATACACTATCTCAAATATTAAGTTGCACCTTATCCTAAGGGTATATTGGACATAAAATATTACTGTATAGCATATTGGCATGATGTTTATAGTAGTATTTATGTCATCTACATAATACCCTTTTAAAGTTTTGTAGCTAGACACTTGTAACACAAGAAATAGACAACCCTGTAGTCTTGCAGAGATAATTATTAGAATATACATACTACTATAGGTGTATGCTTAATTTATTTTCTGTCTGGGTTGGGTATTCAGAAAAGTTTGAAGGCTATAGCCGTAAACAACAACAGCAGCAGCAACAACAAAAAGGATACTGAGAACACTAAGGTCATGATAAAAATAAGATTGTTGGGTATCATGTGGAAAGTAGATTGGAGATAAAAACACAAAGTACGAGGATACCAGTTAAGAGAGTATTGGATTAGTAAGTGATGCGGGGAGAAAGGAAACCATAAGGGAAAGAGGAACAAAAAAAGAAAGGCTAATGAAATGCATAAGCATGAGAGCATGGGAGCGGAAAGATGGGAACTAGTGAAGTCGGTGGGGGAGGGGCAAATAAGAACAAAGTGTACAAGTGTACATGAAAACACCACAATGAACGCCTTAGATTTCTGTGTTAACAAAAGAAAGGTAGAAAGAAATAAGGAAAGAAAAGGAAGGGAGGGAGGGAGGAAGGGAAAGAGACAGGAAGGGGAAAAGGGAAGAGAAGGAAGGGAAGGGAATGGAAGGGAAGATAAGGTAAGGAAGGGGAGGGGGAGGGGAGGAAGGGGATTGAAGGAAAGGGAAGGGGAAAGTTTTGGGAAAAAGAAAGTTGACATAAGTAGACCACACACACTAGTCCCTAGTCCCTGATACTGACCTTTAGATGAAATGGGAATAATCATTTGGTGATTGAGGTCAATGTCAGAATAAGCCAGCAAATGGATGGACATAGAAAACATCATATTGAATGAGGTAACCCAGACCCAGAAAGACAATATTATATGTATTCACTCACTAGTGTCTTTTAGACCTAACGTGAAGAAAAACCAGCCTACGATTTACAATCTCAGAGAACCTAGACAATAAAGAGGACCCTAAAAGAGACATGCATGGATCTAATCTACATGGGAAATAGAAAAAGACAAGGTCTCCTGAGTAAATTGGGAGCATGGGGATCATGGGAGAGGGTAGGAGGGTAGGAGAGAGGAAAGGAGGGTGGCAGAGAAAAATATATAGCTCAATAAAAACAATAGAAAAACACAATGTAAATAAACACAAAGGATGAGTAAAAAAGAAAAAAAAAGCAGCACATAGGTTTGCCGGCTGGGTGATGTGTCTGTGACTTTCTATTGGTCTCACGAGGTCATGGCCCCTCTGAGGCTATGCAACTTCTAAAAACTGAACTAGTGCCATACCCATGTCTGCTCTGTGCTTGTTTCTGAGAGAGCAAAGAAAGGGGATGGAAATGTAAAAGAATTGAACACTATCATAACCACTCAGGCCAGTGGCCTTCCCATCCCGGGGAGGCAGCTGACACTGACAGAGCAGGCTTGTTGTTCTGAGAAAGCAGCACTGCCCTTATGCACTCTAAGGTGTGACTGACCGACCTAAACATTCGGAAGCAGCAGAAACACTGCAAGCTCCCTCCCTTTCGTGTCCTGGAAGTAGAGATTTTTGCTTCTGTTATTGATCTGTTAAGAAAAAGAAAAGCACCACATTTAGACACGGTTCTCTGTGGAAATGTTCTCAACCACAGAAAATCTGACTTAAAATTAACTGGTTCAAAGAAAATCTGAATGTGATGAACACACAGTACCACATTAAAGTGGAATTTACTGTTAGATGAAATAACCCCAAATAGTGCCAGAAACACCCTGCAAATAGAACATGACCTTGGATATAAAGCTGTTCTTTTACTTGAAGGCAGAGTAAATAAAGGTAAGTCTAGCTACATGTTCCACACACATATAAACTGTCCCAATTAAAAGAAAATAAAGAAAAATATCTGTAGATGTGTACCAAAAATAAATAAATAAGTAAAAAGAAAAGGAAAAGAAATTCCTTTGGCAGTCTGCCATTAGTCCTTAGATTTTAAAATTTAACAGGAGGCAATACTGAATTCCCATCCTCTTTTTATTTTTATTAAATAATTATAACTCCTATTTTTATAAAAATAGGTTACTCCTTAAGTAATACTCTTGTTTCAGTTTTGGGGAAAGAATGTTTCTGCTTTGTTTGGTTTGGTTTGGTTTTTCAAGACAGAGTTTCTCTTTGTAGCTTTGGAGCCTGCTCTATAGCCCAGGCTAGCCTTGAACTCACAGAGATCCACCTGCCACTGCCTCCAGAGTGCTGGAATTAAAGGCGTGTGCCACCACCAGCTGAACCATGGGGAAAGAATGTTAAGCACTATTCCAAAATTATAATCCTGCCAAACTATGTCATCAATGACATGTATGCCCTCAGTCTCAGGGAACTGTAGAATATATGCAATACCTAGGATAATTCAAGCCAGGAAAATACGTTAGTGCCCTTTCAAGGCCTCTTTCTGTGAGAAGCTGCTTTAGCTTAACTGAAAACTCTTTATTTGCTTTACATCCAAAGAACTCAATCCCAATGGCCACATAACATGAAGGCAGGTGAGTTAACACCAATCAATAGTACCTTTCACATTAAGTGAATAACAGATAAGATAATCTTGTCTGAATTTTTACTGCTGTATCTTATCCATAGTTTCTGTAGTTTTTATCTTGACAGTTTTGTTCTACATTTATTTCAACCCAGGCTGCCCTAGTGATAGATAGCTCAGGATCTAATATCCTAAAAGAAAGCATTAAGATATTGTAAAAATAATAATAAAGCAATTCCACTAATTAACTGAAGTGTTATTGGCTGCTTCTGTGCAATGATGCTTCAAGTTCACTGGCTCGCTGTAATGTATTACAGCCACCTTATAGGACAGCTTTTCTTCTAAACACAGGGAAGACAGGACTCAGAGAAGAGTGGGCGTTAGACTGGATTCTCAAGAACTATCTCCCAAAATGGGATTCGATGTGTAAAACATTTAATTACAAGAAATGCCCACGTAGAAGAGAATAGAGAGGTAGTTGGAGAAGGCAGGAAAGGGAAACCAGGACACAAGACACAGCCGGCCAAAATGAAGAACCCAGGAAGAGAAGACCAGCATGGTAGTTGCTTTTTGCTGTGCTTATAAAACACCAAAAACAACTTGGGGGAGAAAAGGGTTTGTTTGCCTTACAGCTTACTGTTCATCATCAAGGGAAGTGAATGCAGGCGCTGAAGCAGGAAGCTTGGAGGAGCTCTGCTTACTGGTTTCTTCCCTCCGGCTTTCTCAGCTGCCTTTCTTAGACAGCCCTGGCACGGCAGTGCCCACAGTGGGCTACGTCTCCAACTTGAATTAACTATCAAGGCCATGTCCCATAGGCGTGCCAATCCAATGAAGTGAATTCTTCAATACAGATGCCCTCTTCCCAGGCACATCCAGGTTTGGGTCAAGCTTCCAAAAGCTAAACAGCCCAACCAGGGGAGGAGAAATCTACACTGCCTGCCTTTTGCAGGAGTTTGGTCAGTGTTAGTCAGAGTCCAGGGGCCAAAATCATCCACAACAGAACTGCCTGACCGCAAAGAGCAAGTGGTCTTAGTGTCTCTGTCACTATCAGTCCCTAGGCAGGTCAGCTGGGCAAGGCCTGACCTCAGTGCCAAGACAGTAATAGACTTCAAAGACTGCCATGTTTGCTGCAATTATGAGGCCTGGAATTCCATGGCAAACACAGTTTCAATGAGATTTTTACTTGTTCCAACCATTTACCTACAAATTTCATGATTTAATTTGTCTTACAGCTGAGCAGTTTTTCATTGTGTACATATACCACAGTTTCCTTGTTAATTCTTCACTTTTAGAGCCTTTAGGTTGTTTCTCTTTCCTGGCTCCCATGAATAAAATAACGACGAACGTGGCAGAGCAAGTATCTCTGAATCACAGTGCCATCCTACTTCAGGCGTATGTCAAAGAGATGGGGCCTGAGGTGGATTATTTCAGCTTTGGAGTTTTCTCCACATTGAGTTCCACAGTGTCTGCACAAGTTTGCGATCCCACCAACAGTGAGTGAGGGGTCCCTTTCCCCCACACCCCCTCCAGCATTTGTTGTCGGGGGGTTTTTGTTTGTTTTTTACCTTTGCCATTCTTGCTGGGGTTAGGTGAAAACTCAAAGTTGATTTGATTTGTACTCCCGTAAATTCTAGAGATGATAAGGGTTTTTTTTTTTTTGAGATATTTCTTAGCCACTTTTATTTATTCCTTTGAGAACTTGCTGTTCAGGTTCCAAAGTCAGTTTTTTTTTTTTTTAAAGATGAACTTGTTTCTGTGTAATTGCATAACCTTTTCTTTTTTTTTCCATACATTGTTTTGTTTTATTTTTTCCATTCAAGAACAGTGTGGCGGTTTCTCAGGAAATTGGGAATCAACCTACCTCAGGATCCAGCAATACCACTCTTGGGAATATACCCAAGAGAAGTCCAATCATACTACAAAAGCATTTGTGCAACTATGTTCATAGCAGCATTGTTTGTAATAGGCAGAACCTGGAAACAACCTAGGTGCCCCTCAATGGAAGAATGGATCAAGAAAGT
>PVIU01024507.1:0-25424 GCA_004026605.1 Ondatra zibethicus
AAGCTATAGCATGAGGAATATTGCTTAAGGAGAAATTGTATACTGGGAGAAAGGGACATATGAGTGAGGCTCCAGAAGTCTAGAACCCAGTGTCTAAATGGGGAGAGACAAAATGGCCAGGGAGAGGAGAAGAAAACTAAATCTTCTTTAAGGTTGGTTCTATGTTGTGTGGGTATTTCAGGTAGAAAGCTGACATCGGTATCACATTTCTGCTAGATTGTGTGAGACAAGGAAGGGAAGATGTTCTTTGAACTTAGCGATGTGGAGGCCAATGGGAACCATATGGGAGGTATTAATTTGAGAAATAATCTAGATGGGAGTCAGTTGAAAGAGACAATAGGTTAAGACCACAACTATGTTTTTCTTTCCTCTTCTTTCTTATTTCTGACAGGTTCTTCTGTGCAGCTCAAGCTAGGCCTCAAACTCATGGTTCTCCTACATTCCATCCTCAAACTCATGGTTCTCCTACATTCCATCCTCAAACTCATGGTTCTCCTACATTCCATCCTCAAACTCATGGTTCTCCTACATTCCATCCTCAAACTCATGGTTCTCCTACATTCCATCCTCAAAGGTGATAGGAACAGGAACCTTCCATCATCATGCCCAGCTTCTACACCAGTTTCCAAAGAAATTATACTACAGATGGAAAGTTAGAGAAAAATTGGGGGTTGGAGGGTGTGTGTGTGTGTGTGTGTGTGTGTGTGTGTGTGTGTGTGTGTGTGTGTGTCTTGATTTCAGCACAACAGGGCAAAAGCATAGAAACCTTATTTCATCCTTCTGAGTGCCACCAGCGTCTTGTTTGGGAGTATTAGGCAGTAGTTTATGTTGACATTGTTGTTTTTCTCCTCGTTTGGTTGTTCCTGAAAGCTTCACCAATCTGTGCCTTCAAATGGTTAGCTCTTATGTTCAATACAAGGAATTTAAAGATAGTTCCTTAGTAAAAACATAAGAAAACTAGAACTGAAAGGGAAATTAAAAGCATCTACTTTAAATTGCATTGAGGAACATTCCTTTACACTGTGTGAAGATGAGCCACTGTGATTGGTTTAATAAAGAACTGAAATGGCCAATAGCTAGGCAGGACTTCAGGGCAGAAAGAGAACTCTGGGAAGAAAAAGGTTTGAGTTGCCAGCCAGAAAGCAGAATGGGAAGTCCAGAGTAAAGATAACCACATAAAAGAACATAGATTTAAAAAATATGGATTAATTTAAGTTATCAGAGCTAGTGAAACAAGCCTAAGCAAAGGACATGCTTTCATAATTTATAATAATTCTCTGTGTTATTTTTGTGAACTGGCGGTCCAAAGAAAACTCTGTCTATAGAATTGCCTCTGAGCCCTGAGGGCTTCTTTGCTTTTCCAATGTCCAGAGCTGGTAAATGGCAGAAACATAATTAGTAGCCACCATATGCAGGAACCACACTGAAGCATGACTTTACCACTTAGTTGTAGAATCTTGGGCAATTTTCCTTTGTCTTTGAATTTGGCATTAAAAATCTACTCCCTAGTGATTTGAATGTTTGTCTGCCCCCAGGCTTCTATATTGAAGCCCCAACTCCTTAGGGGAATGCATGAGTGGAGGAATTAATGACATGGAACCCTCAAATATAGGATTAGTATCTTGTAAAAGAAACCGAGACCTTGCATGCATTCAACTGAGTCTGAGATGTCCTAGTGGACTAGTCAGCATGCCCTCATCAGTCACTGAATCTGAAGGTGATTTGGTCCTGGGCTCCTCAGCACTCAGAGCGGTAAGCAACAAATTCACCTTATTAATACACAACCTAATTTATCATATTATTGTTACAGAGCCTATGTTAGATGATCATTGTGAAGAATAAATAAGGTAACATTTAAAATTGTAGACAATTCATAGCTTGGAGTCAGCTGCCGCTTCCATTGGTGATTGATGTTCATAATGTTATCTGCATCCTCTCTTCCCTCTACTGACACCTCAAGTCCCTTTCCACCCCCACCATTCTGATTGACAGAAGATTCACATTGCTGCCGTGGTTTGTGGAAGGAGAGGTCAAAGGACGTGGATGTATGTCAAAGAAAACAAATTCTTTTTAAATCAATGTCTTCTAATTTTAACGTTTTGCTTTCACATGTAAGGAATTGAAGGAAACTTGGATCTAATATTGCATATGTATTTCCATAGATGAGTTAAAGATATTAATTTGAATGACTAGTTCAAATCTATTGTTGAATTAATTACAAATATAAATTCTATAACTACAAATCTATAATTGAGTTAGCAAATGATTTTCTTGCTTTACCTTTTATTTCTTATTTATTTATTTATTTTCAAGGCAGGGTTTCTCTGAAGCTTTGGAACCTGTCCTGGAACTAGCTCTTGTAGACCAGGCTGCTCTCGAACTCACAGAGATCTGCTGCCTCTGCCTCCCGAGTGCTGGGATTAAAGGTGTGCGCCACCGCTGCCTGGCTTTTGCTTTTCTTTTTGTATGATTAATATTTTATGTCAGAACAGTTGTAGGTTACAGGAGTATTATAAAAGTGATACAGATTTAACACGTATGTCACACCCAGTTCCTCTAGCAGTAATAACATCTTTCATAAGTATAGTGCATTTCTATAATTAGTGAGTCAGTATTGATATATTATTAGCTATTATTAATTAATGTCAATCCTTTATTCTAATTTCTTGATCTTTACCCCATCTGGACACCATGTTGCTTTATCATCACATCTCTATAGCTCCCCCTGTCTGAGAGTTTCTCAGACTTTCCTTGCTTTCCATGATTTTAACATTTCCTGACACAGGAGACCCCTTGTCTGGGATTTATCTCATAGTTTCCTTACAAAGTTATTAGGAATATGGGTTTAGGAGAAAAAAAGACTCTGAGGCCTTCTTATAGCGTTGTATCCAGGGTACATACACAGTCAACGTGAGTTTTGATCTCCTATGCAGTGGTAGTCGTCAGTTGTCTACACTGTAAAGAAACCCCTGCCCAAACTTTGACAAAGTACTCTTCAGAAAGGAGCTGGTATGTGCAAGTTGTACTAGGGAGTGGGGACTTTTGCTCCATGTCCTTGAAGAAGATGAATCTAAATAAATTACATGGAATCATCTAGAATTATTTTTCTTCATTAATTTCTCCAAGCATCTCTTTGTGTCACTTCGGGCTCTAATCCAATGCTGCTTTTTAGCTTTCTTGCTCAGGTAATTTCTGATTGGGCTGTGATGATGGTTTGACACATTTCCATCATGCTTCCTTTTTCTTCTTTGAGCAGTTCTTTTCCTTTAGTGCTACACGATATTCTAGACTCAACTTGCATATTCCTAAGCTATATTTTCCTCCCACATTTTCACAAATCTAACACTTTGTTTTAGAAAGATACTCCATCCCAGCACACTTTGAACTAGTTACCAAAATACGGCATTTATTCAAATTCCTAAGTTGCTCAGCTCACATCTGGTAACTAATAAATATCAGCACAATAAAACAATGATGATAACATATTCATGACCATAATCCAAAGATGTGCCAAGACGGATCCCATTCATCACCCAAGATGACAGACAGTGCAGGGTACCAGGGACATCCCACAGTGCAGGGTGCCAAGGGCATCCATTCTCAAAAGCGGATCCCAGTGCATCTGTATGCAAATGTTGAGGAGACATATTGGCAACTTAAAATGCAGGGTAAGTCTTATGATTCACTGTGTCACGTGTTTATCGCCTGCAAAGGAGTCAAGAGGGGGAAAGAAGGAGCCCAGAGTGATTAGCCAAGAACTGAGCATAGCTTGCATTTGAAGGTTGTTCCCAAGTTAACTGCTGTTTCAGTTTTCAAGGTAGGTTACTTGGTTACCTTTTGGTGAACTTGACATAAACTTGAGTTACCTGGGAAGAGGGAGCCGCAACAGAGGAATTGCCCCTATGAGATCAGCCTATGGGCAAGTGTGTGGAGCATTTTCCTGCCCAATGATTGGGATGGCCCAGCCCACTGTGGGTGGTGTCACCCAGCAGGCTACCCTGGATTTCATAAGAAAGTAAAATTAAGGGAGCCATAGGGGAACGAGTGAGCAAGCAGCACTCCTTCACAGTCTCTGCTTCAAGTCCTGCCCCAGGCTCCTGCCCAGATTTCCTGCCCTGTCTTTGCTCAGTGACTGACTGTATTGCTTTTGGCTGTGTTTTATTACAATGACAGAGAAGCAAACTAGGACAGTGACAAAACCTAGGGCTCACCCACTGTGATGAGCTATACAGTCGCTGCTCTGCTGATCTGGAAATGGACACATCTGTGTCCTGCTTCTCAAGGGGCAGCAGGGCAGTTGGCTCAACGGTTGGTGCTGGGAGCAGGGAGAAATTTGACTGGCTATAACAATTTTGTTTATAATTTAATGTGAAGTAACTCTGGGATGGTAATATACTCATTTGATAGAGAGGACAAATACAGGTAATCTTTGCTGAAAAAGCTACTTTCAAACAAATCCAAGAAAGTGAAGCAAAACAAAAGAGAACAATAAAACTTGAGATGAAGATGTAAGTAATTGGAAATTATAGCTCAATAAAATTTCTAAGAGATACAAGAAAATAAGCTACCATGAAGTATCCTCACAAACTATCAGCTATGGGGATCATCAGACAAACTGACTTGTGTGAATGCCAGGCATGTATGTGGTGCACATACACAGATGCAGGAAAAAAACATACACTGAAAATAATACATAAATAAATCTTAAAATAAAAATTTAAAAAATGCAACAGAAAACCAGGCATGGTGGTGCAGGCCCGTAGCAGCAGCGTTCTGGGAGCCAGAGCAGGACTGAGAGATTGAGTAGGGAGATACCGTCTCAAAACAAACATACTCGAAAAACTGCAACAGCCTATCAATCTGTCTGCCAGTGGGGCTTTCTCTTCCCTTCTCTTCTAGCCCAAGCTGAGCCTTCTATGTCCAGCAGCTTTGGATGCTAGCTTCTAGCCCTCCTGCTCTCCCTAGCTGCCCTTCTGGGCCATCCCTCCTCCTGCTGCTGTTTCTAGATCAGGTTCTTTGACCTGAGATTGGCTCCTGGGGGTCTAGGGTATGAGGTACTTAAGCTCCCTGAACTCCCCTCTGCGATGGAGTGTAACTTGGAAGTGTGAGATAAAAATAAACCTGTTACATAAACCCTTTCCTCCCCAAGTTGGTTTTGGTCATGATATTGCATCACAGCAATAGAAACCCAAACGAAGCTAGAGATCTTACTAAATTTTTACTACTTGTGCCACAAAAGGCTGGAGGTTTTTTTTTTTTTTTTTTTTTTTCTTCAGCCAAGACACCAGTCGGAGTCCAGATTCACAGCTGCTTCTCTTTGGAGAGTGGAATGAACAAGAGAAATCAGGTGAGAACAGAAACCGTTTCTCCAGAGCCTGCTGTGGTGACGAGCTATCCAATGGCGTGTGCATTTTTATAGAGACTTAGAGGCAGACAGAGAAGGAAAAGCTTGCAATGGGGAAAGAAAAAGCTCTAAATAAGCCCTAGTTGGCAGTGGTTTTGTGTGGAGAAGCTGTAGGGACAGGCTGGCTTGAACCTGGACACTCTAGATGATTGATAGTAATGTGTAGTTGGCTTTCTAGCAGGTTCTAAGATGCAAATGGGGCCCAGACAGGGAAGCTAATCCTGATCATTTGGAGCCGATAGTTACGGAGTTTGCTGCTTGGCTTCTCGATTGTTCCTCATGCTGCGGTTTGACTTCCTATAAGCCTGACTTATGGTGGACAGCCTGGCTTTTGGAAACATTAAGATGAGAGGGTGAGTCTGTGGGCAGGCTGATGTAGGCTGGGCGATGGAATTCTACTTTTTAATGTAGGTTTTGAGCATTGCCAGTTTGTATATTTAGTCTCTCAGAAGTAGTAAAGGGCTCAGAGGGCAGAAGACATGTCTTTTCTCTGAGGCCATATTAGACATCCATAGAAGGCACAGATTTGGTCAAAGGCAAAGAATAGTCTATTGTAGACTCCTTTTGCCCAGTAACCTTGAAATTTCCTGTTGAGGATTCCCCCACTAGGTCATTGAGAAAAGCGATGTGCAAACACAAAGAATCTCAAACTGGGTTTAAATTAAACACATGTGGAGCAAACAGAAGATTTCCCAGAGAACCAGTGTTCTGCATGGAAACATAGACATGTTCATTTGCAGTACCTGGTGATTGGAAGAATGTGCCATGTACCATAAATATATAAATATACCTATTGAAGAGAGGCAGAGCTGGGTGGTGGTGGCGCACGCCTTTAATCCCAGCACTCGGGAGGCAGAGGCAGGTGGATCTCTGTGAGTTCGAAGCCAGCCTGGTCTACAGAGCTAGTTCCAGGACAGGCTCCAGAGAAACCGTTTCCAAAAACCAAAACCAAACAAAGAAACAACAACAACAAAAAAATTGAATAGAGGCAGAAAGAGACTGAGACTTGGCTCATTAGAGCTGTTATGGTTTGGCTGTGAAAGGTTCATGTACTGGCTGCAGCGGCCCTCAGCTGATGGTGCTATAATAGGGTGTATGAAAAGTTTAGGAAGTTGGTCTTCTCTGGAGAAAGTATGTCAATAGGGATGTGCCCTTTGGGGCTTGCTCTTGCTCGGGGCCCCTTTCTGGCTCCCTCTTTCTGCTTTCCTGGCTATTCTGAGTTGCATGGCCTGTGCCACATGCTACTGATGCCCTGACATTCAGCCTCACTCCCGGTCCAGAAATCTGAAACCAAATGGCCATGGGGTGAAAATTCTGAAAACATGAACTGAAATGAATCTTTTCTTCCCTTAAGTTATTCATGTCCAATATTTAGTTATAACCATGGACACTGACCAACACAAGAACAGTGTATCTTCCAGAGGCACTTTGTGGAATACCTTTGCTAATTTTGCCTTTGAAGCAGACTGCATCGGCTCAGATGCAACTTGATGGCTCTTCCAGTGGTGGTCTAGTGAAGCTGCTTAGACCTCTAGTTGATTTGTGCATCTCATCATTCCGTTGATGGGCAGGCTTCAGCAGAGTGTGCCCTTGTTAATAGTCACTGTGACTGATTTGACAGTCTGACCTCAGTCTCAGTGGGTTGACGTCAGGGAAAATGAAAGGTATTTTAGGAGACCAGCCAAAATATGGATACAGCTTTTATGAAAAATGGAAGCCCAAATGCCCTGATCCCCACTCCAATTTTTCTGCTTTGCCTGGTGTTAATTGCTTCCTGGCCTTAGCCCTTAGAATGGACCTTTAAATCTCATATCCTGCTCACTTGGAAGTCTAGTATTTTAACCCGTTCTACTGTACGGAAGTAGACATGATTTCATCTGCTTTTTTTGTGCTTTCTTAAAGACAACTCAATTAACCTCTGAGCAGTAGGCTTGATAATTCTGACTTTGCATCCAGCCATGTCTTTGGATTTCTTCCTCTGCCGGTCTATTGGTGGTGAGATCAAGACATGAACGCAATGATTCATTTGTTTCCTAAATCAAATCAAGCGATGGGAATTCATACAAGAGTCTTCGTGGTTTTATATTTCTAGGACTCCCTGTTAAAGGGAGCCATTTGGAAAGGAGGGGCTGTCACACTGTCCCTTGCAGACTCGCCTCGCATATAACCCCCGTGTCTTGTGCATCTCCATAGAAAAATGTCCCGGTTGCCTGGAAAGAGAACCGTAAGGAAGCAGATTGGTCTGAGGGCCTTTGGACCACCCTTCCACAAGACTGTCTGCTCCTCCAGAGCCTTTTGAAATGGCTCTGCATCCCGTCTGTGCATTTAATGAGGCCTGTGGGCAAACACATGATTCTGTGGAGCCTGGACGCAGAGCTGAAATGCGTCGATGACAGCTGGCTCGCTTGTGAGAGCCCTTGCAAATGAACTTTGCTAATGGCTCCAGCAGATGGACAGAGGGAAGAAAGCTGAGTGTTAGAATGTGCGAGAGGCCAAAGGTCAAGGTGAATGGGCCTGGTGGTTTCCTGAGGTCTGACGGTGTTTTGTGTGGCAGCTGAGATGGAGGGTTGTTTTTAATATGACACATTTTTCTAAACTTTAAGTAGGTTCATTCAACCAAGGGGGAAGGGCAGGCACTGGGGGAAAAAAAAAGTTCTGATTGTTCATTTAATTCTTAGTTAAAAATGAATTTTAACTTGGAAGATTTTCCAGTATTTATTTCTAAGATACAGACATTTAAATACAGTGTAAAGGATGTTTTTTAACAATTTTTTTTATAAAACATGTTCTCTTAAAGATTTTTAATATCAGCACAGTATGTATGCCATACCCCATGTTCTTTAAAAATAAAATGAATAAAAATTATTTTTGCCGCTGGGACAGGCAAATTCTAAAGCAGTTGAATATATACTGTACAAAGAATAACTATTATTGGGTTCTTTCTAGAAATTTCTGCCTTCCAGATACTTGTTGAGATTTAGGTTTCTTTACCTACTCCAATGCTATTTTTCTAACTTTCCAATTCTTCTATTTTCCTATTTTAATCAAGTTTAAAAAAAAACAAACTAAGGCTTTAATGAACTTTCAGCTTGACAATCAAGCCCTTTAAAGAAGACCATAAATTTGAAAGGAAAGGAAGGCAGTTTTGTTTCAGGAAAGAGATTATTTGGAAAGCTGAGCTATATGTACCATTCATGGAAAGAAACAAAGTAAGGCTTTGTTGTAAAAGGTACATTCATTGTTTCTCCCTTCAGGGAGAGCAACAGAGTTTAGCAAGGAGAG
This sequence comes from Ondatra zibethicus, assembly GCA_004026605.1. Taxonomy (NCBI): domain Eukaryota; kingdom Metazoa; phylum Chordata; class Mammalia; order Rodentia; family Cricetidae; genus Ondatra; species Ondatra zibethicus. The sequence goes on from PVIU01024507.1 coordinate 8,687, forward strand.
GTGGAGAAGGTGCTCGGCACTTACCTGGGTGCCATGCCTTTCTTACAGGGGACACCATGATCTTGGGGTCAATTATCTATCTACTCAAAAGTAAAATTTAAATGCTTTGAAACCCTCAGCCTCAGAATGTGTAAAATATTAACATAGCAACTAGATGTAGTGAACAAAATATTTTTCAGACTGAAATACATCCAGGAGTCATTAAAGAAAATGACCAGGATTGGCCATTAAAATGTTACCTCAAGCTGTAACTCGCAGCCCGCTCCTTCGCAGTTGCTCCAGACACGGAGGCGCAGTTTGTTTTGCCCATTCAGAAATAACTCCACCCATTCCCTGTAGTTAAATGAGCGGACCGATATGTTTGAGGTCACACACTTTCAAAGCACGACATAGAGCCCTTCCGTAAATGATGAAACGATCTTTATTTTCTTTCTCTTTAATCACTTGTCTCATCTTTTAGTTTCTTATTTCCTATAAAGTTGTGGGCTTCTGAAAAGATAATTTACCCATGAAGAGGTTCTTTACATGACAGGACCTGTCTCCAAAGAAATAAGGGAAACCAGTATCGTACCCACAGAGAGGAAGATAAATACATGTCTATTTCTTTGTCATGACTGTCTCAGTAATAGATATTCTCTGGAATATTTTTCTTGAAAATTGCGTTTTATAACCAGGCCAGGTGGTAGCGCATACTTCTAATCCCAGCACTCAGGAGGCAGAGACTGGCGGATTTCTGAGTTTGAGTCCAGCCTAGTCTACAGACTGTAAACTTCAACATTGTTTGAGGTAAAAAAGAATTTCCACAGTGTACTCTTGGATATTCCATCTCCCAAGGGATGCTTAGAAATGGAATGACTCAGGGTAATTCTAGGTACCATTTCCTTCCAACCTACCACATCTGGGTCCACTCCTTGACCACAATTGATGACGTGGTCTTCCTTTAGGGCAAAGGGAATTGGGCAAAGTGGGAAAGTTCAAATTCAGAGATACCCAGAGGCATCTGCTGCATGACATTTGAAGATAAATTATATGATAGGTATCTTGATTCACATTTATCACTAATAAAATTTCTGTAGTTTCTCTAGTGAGCTGTTGAGTCGTCGTTGGATCCACCTGGGAGGAGAACCTTGTGTTTCTCTGCCTCTTACTCTGTGTGACAGACCAAGGCTCATAACTTTTTCCCTCTTACTGTGCTTGTGGGAAGGGTCTGTCTCTCAGAGAGGAACTTTCAGAGAACTACCCCAATATTCTCATTACTCTACTGAGAAAAAGTATTTTCTTTCAAAAAAGAGTTAAAATAAAACTGGGAATTATCATTTCTGACAGAAACGCCAATTTTGTGAAAAAAGAATGTCGGTTTTACCAGATGCTTCTGGTCTTGGCTGACTAATCCAATTGCTCTCTCAACAGCTGCAAGCCCTTTGTGGGACCCCCGCGAGCACTGTCTATCAGTTGGAGCCCAATTGATGCCTGCTGTAGCCACTAAACTCTAGGCAAATAAAATAGCAGGGGTGGATTATGAACAAGACCAGTAAAAATAACCTCTCTGCCTGTACGTTAGAACGTCACAACGATGCCTGAACATGCTCTCAGAAACTGAGCCTGTGAACTGGAGGAAAGCTCATTTATATTTGTGCACCCAAGAATACTGTTGAAAAGAGATGGGGGCTCATTTATGAAAGGTTTACAGATACAGCCTGGATTATGCAAAATTAGATTAAATGTACTTACACCAATCCTAATATGCCCCGTGGACATTGAAGGCCACTTTACAGATGAAGACACCAAGTTATCCCAAATCACACATCTGGTTAGTAGACTAGGTCATATCTAGGTCAGATGGATTTCAAGTCTGTGCTCTTACACAGAATCTGGTCTACTCTTTTATTTGGCATAAGACCCAAGGGACATACCCAGCATGCTCACCCACCCATACCAAAATCCCTCCTTTTTTGAATATTTAAAATGCCCCTAAATGACAAATCTAAATAAATCCTGTCATGATTTATGGGGTCTCAGAAGTTAGGTACTTTCAGCTCTTCCAGAAGATCAGGGTTTGTTTCCAGCACCCCCTTGTTGTCTCATAACTTCCTATTAACTCCAATTCTAGAGTCCTCTTCTGACTTCTATGGGCTCCTACATGCACTTGGTACATATAAACCCACAGAGGAAAAACATATATACATAAAGTCAAACAAACAGATCTTTAGAAGTGTTCATGAAGGAAGTTGCAGACTCTCAAACAGAAGAGTTGGACAAACTTTCCTCTGCTCCTTTTATGAAGCTATACTGACACTGACTTGCTGGGGAGTTGGTAAGTCTCAGTCATTGGTTATATTGGTTAACTAAACCAAAATATTAAGTCTCAAAACAAGCACAAATTACTGCATTATGGATGTTGTGCCTCAATAATGACTAAGTGTTAAATGCAGCGTCCTGTTTCACTGGGTCAGAGCTTGTCTAGGACTTCATTTTAGAACTAACCCAACAGCAGAGCATGATAGTTGAAAGCAAGGGCCATGGAGCCCGATTTTAAGGCTGGAACCCTTGGCTGTGCCATCATTAGTTGTGATATTGTGATGTGAGCCAGTAAAATATATTTTACTCCCTGTGCCCCAGTTTCTTAAACATTAACAAAACAATTCAGGTGGCATTGTGGTAGGAGGTAGGATCACAGTGTTAAATCATGGGTGCCAAGTGCTTAGCACTGTGCCAATTAGATAGAATTCAAGTGTTAGTAATTATTAAGCATCACAACATGAAATTTCTCAGTATGGGTTTTTTTTATTTATGACCATAGTAAATTTTGCCCCCAACTTTCTCCCCCAAGTGTGCTTACACAGTGTTTAAACTGGATAACTATTCCTTCACAAATTTTAAATATAATCTCAAGAAGTGATGTTCGCGTCTTTTTTTTTTTTTCCAGTCAAGAACATGTCAAGTTTCTGACACAGCAATTGCATGAGTGTAGTATCTTCAGCATGATTGACTTTAAGGGGGATTAACTCTTGATTTACATGTGTAAGCTACACAATGCTGAATCAAAAGGCAATTCTGTTATTACTTTATAGCCATGTCCTGTAAGGAGAACTGGCTTTGATTTATCTCATTCGAGTCCTAATTCTCTGTGATCCCATAAATATACTGAGAACTCTTTAAGATGTCACATGGTGCTTCATAATCAAACAAGAGCTGCAAAATGGAGTTCATTTCTTCTGTAATTGCCAGGAGAACCCTAAGAGCCAAGTCTGGCCCTTGCATTTGATACCCACTGAAGGAACAGATGATTTTTGACCAATTTGGTCTATTCTTTTACTTGACATAAGACCCAAGGGACATACCCAGCATTCTCCTGGTGCCTTACACTCAACAGCATTTACAGTGTTGCAGCATAACTTCAATTCTCTCTAAATTCAATTCTATATGCTTCATTTAGTTTACTACACTAATAAAAGACTCAGGCAGCAACAAGATGGTGGTCTATCATAGGAGAGGTAGGTATTATTTTTCATGTTTCCATCTTCGTAAAAATTAATGGTATTTGTGGGATTTTGATTTGTTTAGTTTGGTTGTCTCTTTGTTTGAGATAAGGCCTAAGTATGTAGCCCTGGCTGGCCTGATGATCAGTATGTAGGCCAGAAAGGGCTCAAACTCCAAACATTCCTCCTGCCTCAGCCTCTTGATTATCAGAATTGCAGGTTATGTTACCCTTCCTGGATTGTATTATTCTATTAATATATAATATTATTGTGTTAATAATACTGACAGGTAACATTTTATAAAATCTCATGCCCAAGTTTTCAATCCCACACAGTGTTTAATGACAAAAATATATAGCCGGCTTAAAATGTTACTTTTCTGCAACTAAGTATCCTCTGGTCAACTTGCATATAAATCGTGTTTGGGAAATGAAAACTGGAGGAAATGGCACAACAGATTGTCGCTGTGCTAGCTCCTCAGTTATGTTTTCAAAACTGGAAAAGAAGAAACATTCTTTATTTTCTCTAGTTTCTCACCTCCCCTACCTTCACCTCCTCTTCTCCTTTTACCATACCTTCCATTCTATCCTTGTCTTTAACAAGTTGTACTTGCCTCTTTTCTGATTAAGGGGATCTAGTCATCCTAGCATTCCCGCTGCTAAGATCAGAAAGTTAACTATCTCCACATAAATGTACAATACGCTTCTTAAGTTAAATTTAAGCTATTTCCAGTATAGTGTTCCTCGCTGATGCTAGTAGAGAATTCTAACTCGTCAGGGTATTGATTAGATAGTTAATGGGCTCCATTAATTCTTATCATATAAATATTTTCTTGCCAACTTGGAACAATTAAAAACACAATGCCCCAAAAAAGAAGAACAAATTTTGCTAGTGGGTCCTCAGACCAGGAGATGGAAAAGAGACCGTTCAGGTCTTGATGGAAAAGTCTCCTTGCACATGCCTTGTGTATGCCTGCGTGCAAGTATGTGGGAGAGGGAAAGTGGGGAGCCCAAGGAGTGTGTGCAGAAACGCCCTTTGGTGAGAAAAGCATTTCTATGGATGGGGCTTTTAGAAGGCTGTGTATTCTTAGGAACACTAGTTTACCTGCTAGAGAAAACCTTCAGCAAGTAAAAAGTTCACTCTCCTGTAGCTGAGTGAGAAAAAGAATACTGGGAGCTGAAGAGGTGGCTCTGCAGTTGAAATCCTTTACTGCTACTGTAGAGGACCATCGTTTGGTTCTTAGCACCACCACTGGGTGGCTCATAACTACTAGTAATCCCAGTTCCAGGGGATCCAGCACCTTTTCTGGCCTCTGCAATACCATAATAACCTTATTTTTGTTGGGAGGATATGGATTTTGAGAGCCCACAAAGGGTGCCAGCATTCTTTATTTTCCACTTACTTCATTTTGTTTGCAGACATAATTTGGACCACAAAAGAACACTGATGGCATGGGCTTGTCGTTTTACATGAGTGTTGTGACAACATGGTTGCCACACGACCTCTCAGCTGGTTTAGAAAGGCCACGCAAATGTTTTCTAACAGAGCAGTAAAATCAGTTGTTAAATTAGGTAGCTATTTTGTTTTTAGCATGAGTGACACTGAGACTGCCCCAGAGGGTTATGCACCTCTTTAAAATGGTCTGTGATTTGTGCATTTTTCCCCCAAAAGTCATACTACTGGAAGAAGGATTTTATTCTAATTTGAAGTGAGGAAACTGTAAAAATGTGCCCCCACCATGGGATATATAATGTCTTACCATTAAAGCTTTATTTTCTTGCCAATACTTTTACCCAGAGCTCAAACTTTGGATGTGACAGAGACTTCAAACTCAATCACAGACAGTGGTTTTCATGTTCTTGTTAACATGACACCTGAATTTCTAGACCTATGGAGTTGCCAAGAAAGGACTTTCCTCCCTTGGTTGACTGTAGGAAGTTCTCTGGTGGATCTGACAGTCAAGGTGTACCTACCACTAATCTTTACAAACTGTCTGAAGGAGTCGCTTTGTGTTTAAAACCTAAAACTGCAAAACTCTTGGTATCCCAAGGTTTTTGACTTCAAGTTTGATGTTTTCTTTTAATACTAGAAGGATTAAAAATGTTAAAAGTGAGTGAGTGCCTGCATGTGTGGCATTGCATCTTCTCCGATCCTGGAAATGAAGGGAATGTCAACCATTTTCTCGTTTTGTGCCACAAGAGGTGGCCAAGCGTGCATAACCTTAGACACTCCTCCAGCTGAACCTTCTAAAGCCTAGCCCCAGCCAGCAGGTTTCCCCAGACTATTTTCATTTCCAAAGCATTCACATCCAATAAACGACACAAAACATAGTGTGAGAGAAAAAAAGGGGGATAGGAAATGGCTCTGTTGCACGGTTATTACATCCTATTGCCTGTGGGCTGCTTCTTATGAGTTTTAACTATGTAAATATGACGTACAGGACATCAGAATTTAATCTTAAAGCGTCTATGTAGGAGATAGAGTGTGACTTTATTGTTGGAGCTAAAGTCAGCTGGGTGTTGACAGGTTTAAAAAGTCACCGAGTGAAGCCTTAAAAAGAAAAAGCTCAGACTGATAAGCTGTTCTTTGACTGACAACTTCAGGCCTGACTGCCACTATTGAAAACAGTTGGGTGAAAGTTCTGTGGGAGGGAAAAAAAGTGTTATTTCATAAGAAGCTATAGTGGGAAATATAGCAAGATTTACAAGCTGATGGGGGCACAGAACCCGAAGAAAAACAGGTGTGAGGTTTAGAAAAATCTGGAAACTGGGAGAAAGAATACTGTCTATGAATGATTTAATTAATATTGTTGAAGGACTTTATCCCAAAGAATGCTGACTTAGGTAGAAAAACAAAACATTTCTTTCCACCAGCTTTGGGTTTCAACAAATCATTTGTCAATAGCATGTGGTGGAAAAGGCCAGTAGAAAAGGAAAGGATAAACAATTACTGTGGGAAATAGATGTAGGAGAAATACGGTCCTTTATCATCTTCTCAGTATAGCAGAACCTGTTCTGGCATTACAAAACACTATGAAAAGAATAAAACAAGTGCATTCTAAAGCAGCCGCCAGTGGCTGATGGAAATGCCAGGATTTGTGTATAGACTGTATCTTATCAGCTACCCATAAGGAAGGATTTAATTCCTATTCTGCCAATTATCCCACTATGTGCACCATAAACTTTTACGGTTTGTTATGGAATGTCGTTTGACCATTTCTCTCTTCCAATATTGCATCATCAGATTCAGATGGGAAACATATTCTAAAGTGGCAAAGTGTTAAAGAAATTCAATCCGCTGGGACTAAATGAAATGGCGGATGCCCCTCCTGAAGAACAGTTATGGAAGTTGTGTCCATTTCCTGATATGAGCGAGCAAAACCCTCATCTGAAACTGGAAACCTGCACATTGGGTCTCTGGTCATTTCCTCACTTAAGTCATTGATGCCATATATTAAGGCCACCACTGATCACGTCTGAGGAGAACTTGCTTTTCAAACTTCCTTAATGATTTTTACAGGGGCCTCGTGCTGTAATTGCAAGCCAGCCAGGAGCAGCCTATAGAGTCTGCAGAATCATCTGTCACTTTTAATACACTGATTAAAATGTACTGAAACATATTTGGTTTTTCTTAATCATAAAAATCAAGCAACAGTTTTGCATTTTAATCCATTGAGCATTTACAGAGAACTATAATATTTCTATGAAACAATAAACTCCACATTTGTGTGGCTGCAAGACCAGGGAATTCAAGCATGTTTTCACTGTCATCTTTTTTAGAAAAAGAAAACAATTGCCAGGGACTATAATTGTCCTCTTCCAAAAGTAAAATGTCTGAGCTACAGGTCAGAATATTAAACCAAGTAAGTTTTGCTTACAGGGAAACTCACTACTGCTATAGTTATGAGTTTCAGGAAATTGCGAGGACAAACTTAGAGGACAATATTCTGGGCTTTGAATTTCTTTATTTTGCATGTATGGGTGTTTTGTCTGCATCTATGTCTGTGCACCCCCTGAGTATAGTTCCCGAAGAGGCCAGAAAAGGGCATTAGACCCCTGGGCCTGGAGTTCCAGATGATTGTGAGCCTCCATGTGGACTTTAGAAATGGAACCTTTGGTGTTGTAGGAAGGCCGCTTGTTCGTTCTGGCTGCTCAGACCTGAAATGACCACACAATAACTGTATTAATTAAATAACTGCTTGGTCTATTAGCCCTAACTTCTTATCAGCTAGCTCTTACATATTAATTTAAACCATTTCTATTAATCTGTGTATCATATTAATTTATGTATCTGTGTATTTACCAGATAAATAAATTTCTATTTATCTGGTAAAGTTCCGGCGTCTGTCTCCGGCAGGGATACATGGCTTCTCCTTGACTCCACCTTCTTCCTCCCAGCGTTTAGTTTAGTTTTCTCCACCTAGCTAAGTTCTGCCTTGCTAGGTCCAAAGAAGTTTCTTTATTAATCAATGGTAATTACAGCATACAGAGGGGAATCCCACATCACCTCCCCTTTTCTGTTTAAATAAAAAGGAAGGTTTTAAGAAAACAGGTATCAAGCAAGAATTACAGTTGCAGTATTTATATCTACTGTATCTTTTATTATAACTAAGAAAAACTATAGAGCTGGAGAGATGGCTCAGTGGTTAAAAGCATTGCTTGCTCTTTCAAAGGTCCCAAGTTCAGTTCCCAGCAACTACATGGTGCCTCACAACCATCTGTAATGAGGTCTGGCACCCTCTTCTGGCCTGCAGGCATACACACAGACAGAATATTGTATACATAATAAATATTTTTTGTAAAAAAGAAAAGAAAAACTATAACAATCTATTCTTCAACTCCATCAAAGACTCCAGAAGGATATAATATTACCTAAGTAAACAGGAAGTGCATTGTAAGCAACTTCCAAAGCTCTAGAATTGACAGAGACATCTCACTACCTGGACAGTCACCCAAAGTTCTTCTGTAATGTTGGGGCATCCATCTTCAGGCCTATAGTATCCAGCAGACTTTTCCATGAAGCAGGAAATTTGAAGATCTTCTCTGCCTTGTAATGGCAAAGTCTGGCAGACTCTTTTATGTAACAGGAACCCCAGAGGAGCATCTCACCTTTAGGCAAGTTCAGCAGTCATTTCTCTGTGGGTCCTGCATGTTCAGTTCTTACAGCATAGCATCAAGCAGTCCAGGCAAGAGCAGTTTCTTGCCCAAATGGTTAACCAACTCCATAAGGAGCCTCTTTGGTGCCCATCATCCTCTTGAAGTAGATTGATGCTGCCAGGAGCAGATGTGTCATGAAAAGTCCTAAGTTCTTAAAACATTTTAAATGCCATATTCTGTTAGTCCTTGAAATATTTAAAGAATACCCATCTAACTGAAATATATCTCTATATATCTAGAAAACCTAACTAACATGACTACAAGCTTAATTATTATAGATGATTATCTATTAACCTATATTTCTTAATTATACATTACATTTTTAAACAAGCTGTACAAACACAATACCTTAATCAAGAGCAGAAATAGATATAACAAAATTGACCTTAAATTTGTATCAATAAACCAAGATCCATACCAATGCAAAGTATCCATATCTATATCATATTTCCCTTTAAATGTAAACAAATATTTATAAACAATATTTGGGAATTTGAGCATAGTTCTCTCCAAACTGCTTCCTACTTTTTGTTGAGCAAGGTATTTTATTTTTGGGGGGTTTTAGGGAGACCTTTTGTGTTGTCTTGGTCCATCAAACCACATTAGTCTGGGAGAAGTCCATAGGTTGTCATCTTCTGTGGGAACAAAGAAGAACCTCTTTTCCATATCTTTAGATCCAAATTTTGAAGACAAGATATATATACTTTATATATATATATATACTTTATATATATTATATATATTTATATTTATATATATTTATATTTATATATAAAGTATATATATATATACTTTAAAGTATATATACTTTAAAGTATATATATTGGTTACTTAGCTCCTTTACAGTCAAAAATTCAAAGAAAACACAATAATATACATAGTCCAGATTTTTTATATATATTCCATCTTTATGCAGCTTGTTTTTACTCAATTATTTTTTAATATTTATTTTATTATATTTACTCATTTAATCTATGACTGTCTGCACTCTGTTTCTTTAATGACTTTGTTTTGTTTTTAAAGCCATTTATTTCTTTTTATAACTCTCTATACCCTTTTTCTTCTCTCTCCCAAGCCTGTGTACATTTATCCAACATTGTAACCCATTTAGAGGTCTTTTCCATCTAGATTTGTCTTTATTGAATATCTGTAATCCTTTTCTGACCAGAACCTCTCTCTCTCTCTCTGTCTATACACACACACCCACACCCACACCCACACACTAAGCAGTCATGGCTAAGGCCAACAGGACCCTGCCTGCTTGCTCCACCCAGTCCAGCATGGTGGAGGCATGTTCAATGCCTCTGCAAGCAGCACACACTGCCCCAGTTCCAAGTATGCAGAGGGTCTATGTTGAGCCATTAAGCAGTTGCAGCATGTTGTTCACAGACCCCATTTAAATGCTTCACAGCTGGATCTTGTCAGAGTTCGTACTGGCAGCATGGCCCAGAAAGCTGCCATTTCAAAACTGCACAGCTTTTTTCTGCTACCACTGAATCAGGAAGACCTCTCTTAAAGGAGCTGCGGCATGCTGCTAGAAATGCTGGCTACCAAAAAGCAGTGCTTAATTCTGTTCTCTTGTGTCTAGAATTATCTTTTAAGCTTTCCCAGGTTTTACATGGATTTAGTCAGCCATGTTGGTGTGCCAATTTGTTGCAGGAGGCTGCTTGTTCATTTCCCTGCTGCCCAGACTCCTGAAAAAAATCACACAAAAATTATATTATTTGCATTACTGTTTGGCCAATAGCTTAAACATATTTCTGACTAACTCTTATGTCTTAATTTAACCCATATCTATTAATCTGTGTATTGCCACATGGCTGTGGCTTACTGGGTAAAGTTCTGGCATCTGTCTCTGGTAGGGCTACTTTCCTCCTCCCAGCATTCAGTTTAGTTTTCCTCTCTGCCTAGCTCTGTTCTGCCCTGCTCTGCTATAGGCTCAAAGCAGTTTATTTATTAACCAATGGTATTCACAGAATACAGAGGTGAATCCCACATCACTCTGGAAAAACAGCCAGGTCTCGTAACCGCTGAACCACCTCTCCAGTCCCTATCCCGAGTTTTTAATGAAACTATCTTTCATTCAGAATCCCTATGTAAATATTATAGAATTCACAAAATACTAGGAAAGTATAAAATGTTCAGATATGGTGACTTAATGTTTGTTCATTTGAGACTTTTACAGACTCAGCAGCAAGTATTGTTCAGGGATTTGCAGTCCCATCATCACTGTGGGTGCCTATAACTGGAAAAAGCTTAGACAGCCATGGAAAGAGTCACTGCAAACTTTTATGCCTAAAAACTCTTTGCCATTAAGAAACTATCTCTGACTTTTAAGATAGACTATATGCAGAGTTTAAAGGAGCTCGGACTCTGATAAGACCAAGCATTTAGAGATTCCGGGTGAGATATTTACTAGTTACAAAACGGAACACTAACACAGGCTTATGGAATGCAACTAGATTCCAAACCTGCCCTATACTTCTAAGAAGTGGGGCCATCACAGAAGGAAAAGAACAAAAGTGGAAGGGAAAGTGGGAGACACCCATCCTCTCTCAGAAGTCTGGGTACCACTCTTTGACAGGAAGCACACCATTCAGTCCCTGTTATGACACTCCAGTGTTTTGTGTGAAATTCTTGGCAACTCTTCATAAGTTGTTCTCAACTCTTCTCTAAGATATTCCTGAAATCTTACTTATTTATCTGTGGAGAGAAAAGGCCCTTTCTCAGCAGGACGCTCATGGCATGCTGTTTCAGCCTCACTGGGGTTTGCTTTCGGGAGATTAAATCCATTGTTATCTTTACTCAGAGTGCTCACAGCCTCCTCATCCCTACATACTAGGAGTCAACTTGATCTCTAGGGCAAGAGTGTGTATTCAAGGGAGAGGCTGGACATTCATAACTGCCTCCTCACTTGTCACAGACTTGAGAAGAAAAGCTGAGTAGGCCAGGAGTGGGGTGTGGAAAAGGAACTCTAGTAATGCCTCATGCTTTACACCAAGTACTCACCTCATGCACAGCACACCAAACATGGCAGCCCTGTCGTAACTGTGCTCATCTCCCCTTAGTAGGCAAAGACATGGGTGAAAACAGTGTGTAGACTCTAAGAGCTTGAGCTAACACCAGGGATACTTCTTCCACTGCCTGCAGCAGATCCTGTAGAATTCTTCCAATGCTCCAAAGACTCTCTGGAGCAAGAGATGTGTGTAGTGGGAATGCAGCAAGCAGTGAGAAAACCCAGATTACTGTGAGGATGGTAGAATCTCAGTGGGCCGGAACAGCTTGACAAGGTTTGCAGATCTGACTGTGAAGGTCATAGCTTGTGTTTTGGTGAGACAGGCAGCTCCTTGTGTTAAAAACCTGTGGTCAGGGGTCATTTACATGTACTCCTCTGTCTGCCGTCAACTGTAGGGGGCTTCTTGTTTTCCAGCAAATGTTGGCTGCTCTGGCTGAAGTATGGTTTTTAGAAAGGAATACTAGCAGGTGATAAAGTAAAGGAGATGCAGGTACAGACAGCCAAAAGCAGCCATGTCAATCCTGGTGGCGGGTGTCAGAGCCAGGTGACCTTTGCACACATGGTTACTTGCTGGAAAGTCACCAGGACTTGCAAGTTCTTGAACTTGTGGAAAGAGGGACAGTGCCATAGGTGAGAGAGTGGAATGGGATTAGACACTCTAAGGAACAGATGATATGCTTTAAGAATACAATGTTTTATGAAGCCGAAATGTAGGGTTTATGGGAGAGTGTGGCAAGAGAGCCTTTATCATCATAGGCAACCGAAGGCATGATGAAGTACCTGTGATCACTTCCTTTCAACTGAAGGCATGATGAAGTACCCGTGATCACTTCCTTTCAACCTTGTCTGCTGTGACGAAGCCAGAGCCCAATCTTCTGGGTGTCTGTAAAGAAAGATGAACTGGCAAGAAACAGGCTCATAACATGTGTTGTGGAAGCACATGTCGAACTGTGTAAAAAATCTCACATGAGTGTCTCATTTAACTCTTATGCAACCTGATACATTGCGCATACTATTATTTTCTCTTTTGGATTTATGTGGACGTTTGGGTTGTGAGAAGCCATAGCTGGCCAGAGCAAAAGCCACTGTTCACGTCCTTAGATCCTGGACTTAGACTCCAGAGCTGATGGACATCTATACATGACACCGCTCCTCATTAAGCTGTTACATGGGAAGATCCATTTGTCTGTCTCATTGTGCTCTACTGTAGCTGCCAGACACAACCAAATTCTAAACATTTAGAGTTTCATGTATGACAAAAATATCTTTTAATCATTATGAACAAACAATTGACCAAAAGTTTCATACCAGGCCAGGTTGTTTCATTTAAAGATGTAGCCACCAATTAGATGTTTAAATGCAAAGCCTGTGATACTTAAACGTAAGTACAATCAAAAACATATTATCACTGTTCTCACTTTAAGGCAGAACAGTTACCGTTTAGAATTTAAGGTTACCCAAAACATTAGTTTTCCAGATGGATAGCTAAATCTGTAGTCAAGGTCGTGGGCATTAGTCCTGGAACACTCACTGAAATAAAAAATTGTGTGTGTGTGTGTGTGTGTGTGTGCACTTGTGCATGCGTGTATGCGTGTGTGTGCACTCGTTCCTGTAAGTTCACATGAGTGGTGGCGATGGGGTGTCACATAACTGAGGTGAATACTGGAGGCTAATGCAGGTGGGAAGCAGAATGAAACACCAAATCAAAGACAAGGCATCAATTGTTCACTCGGTCATGTAAATCAAAGAGGCACCAGATAATATGGCTGTGGCGTTAACTGTAAAAACAAAACAGAAAGGAACCATTTAAAAAATAATAGGGAAAACTGATTGATGGTAGAGAGAAGAAAAAGATAATTTTACATAGAAAGACAGTCATGAATTTTAATGTTCAATGAAACTATAAAAATGGGTTATTTTCCCAAACCACCTGAAAGAGTCTTGTAAGATTCACCAACTAGATTCCCTCATTTATCCAATAGCGTATTCTTTCATACATAACCTACCAAGGCTGCTCCACAGTTATTTATGTATTTCTTCCCAAAAGGCACGTAAGAGATAAGCCTTATGCCACAGTGAAGACTGCTACATTTCCATGTGTGGAGCCTTAATGTTTATTCTTTCAGTATAGACTGTGCTTAAGAAAATGCATTTTCCTTTTGTTTGATTGAAACATTGTCACACCCTCACCCCCTTCCAAAGTCATAGTCAGATCAAAATGGCGTTTTATTTGCCCATCTGGAGATCACCAAATGCACAAGTTTGCTGGTGCGGAGGCCATCTGTTACGAATGGGGACACATATGGAAACTTAATCTTTGAGTTTCGTTTTCCACTTTCTCTTTAGCTCGCCTGAGGTAGAAGGCCATTCACACCAGTTTTGGAGGTGCAATCTGCAAGGCCAGGACAGGTTGCTGCCTTTTAATGTCCCCAACAGGAGCACTTGTTGGAGGCTGAGCACCTATCTGCTAAGGTCTGAAGGGAAGCAGTCTCAGCACTTCCTTCCCCCACAGGTTGGAGCTCAGGACAAAGGGAGAAGCTCAGAAGGGCAACTGCTCTTTTCCCCTGAAGGTCTCTACGGTCTCCCTAAGCAATTCTTAATGATCCAAACAGAACAAAGACTTTTGATTCAATGCTTTATTGAAATTTTATGTGTCTATCTTCTCATTTTTTTCTATTTTGAGTTGGAGAGAATCTTTTGGGTAAAAAGCACTTCAAAAATGTATTACTTTAGCAAACAAACTTACCCCCTAATCACAAAGAACTGAAATAAGAGACATATTGCTTTTGTCTCTTAGCCTATCTATATACAGGTACAACTTGATGTCCGTAGCACAGCCAGCTTGATGCTGAGACCCAATGCATGACTGTGAGTAAAGAGATGGAAAGGAAAGGACTTAAGACTCTCAGGGAGGTAATGCTTATGACATGGACTCTACAAAAGACAGCCTGCTATATATGTACAGGATGTGCTATCCCTAGAATGGTTGCAACAGAAATATACATGCTAAAACAAAAAAAAAGAATTGTCACTAAACAGATCCTGTGTCATCTGTATTAGTAGACATGTGCATACAGTAAGCGAAAGTATAAAAACCTAAGGGAAGATAGTTACATAGCACTTCCCTCTGAACCAAAACTGTCCCTCCATGAGGAAGAAGGAAGCTCATAGAAATCAAGAAGTGAACACATGTCACATGTTTGGGAAAACTGCTCAGGGAGGAGACTGACCAGTAGAGCTGTAGAGAGACTTTCTGCCCATGGATCTGTCTGAAAGCTGTACAGAAAGCACCAGGCTTGCAGCTTTTGTGAGTTGTTACCCATGTTGAGATGGGATTTGTGACGGTGCAGCTGCTTTTGAGTTATCTGTGTTCCTATTAGCAACCCCTAACTTGGACTCCTATTAGCAGCCCCAGTAAAAACTCACTGTTTCACCAAGTTGGATGTGATTGCAATAGTTACTTTATTTTGTCATGGATTCCCTTCCTGGGGTTAATAAATGTGTGTGTGTGTGTGTGGTGTGTGGTATGTTAGTGTGTGTGCATGGTGTGTGCATAGTGTGTATGTGATGTGTGTGTGTGGTGTGGGAGTGGTATGTGATATGTGTGTGTGGTATGTGTGTAGCTATGTGTGTGTGCACATGCGTGTGTGTTTGGCACGTGTGGTATGTGGTGTGTGTGTGCATGTGTGTGTGGTGAATGTGTGTGTATGTGTGTATGGTGTGTGTGGTATGTATGTGTGCACATGTGTGTGTGTGATGTGTGTGTGTGTGTGTGTGTGGTGTGTTGTCTCCACAGGGAAACGTCATCATGCAGTAGTTAACTAGACATATAGATAGATTTCCTTATCTGAATTATCTATCATTTCTGACAAATTCCAATTATTTTTTTGGCAATGTCCATGATTATGCCATCTACAGAGGATTTAATAAAAGTGCTTTGGAGAAACTTATGACACAGAAAATACTCAGTGTGTATCTTTATTGTTCATAATGCAGCAGGGCAGATGGGAACAGCATTTTATTGGTGTAAATGGAGCTGTTGGTTACTCCCGTGGAGCAAAGAAAATGAAGCAAAGCAAACCAAACCACCACCAACAAAACCTCATTTCTGAGTTTTTTTGTCTTAGTCTTGAAGCTAAATTGGATGTTGTATGTTCTTACACAGCTTTTGTTAAATTCTCTCTAAACTATAATCAAAGGACCCCGAGGCATCTTCTCTTTCAGCTCCTTAGCTGGGTTTGGGATTCACAAATCAAAACCTTTAGACCTCAGGTGAGTGTCAGAATGATGGATGTTGCAGTGGGACCTCTGACAGACAGGACTGGGTAAGATCTGAAGGATGACAAGTAGCCAAACAGGCCCAGAAGCCAGGAAAGAGACTCCACGGAGCCAGCATGTATGTATGGAAGTCAAAGGCAAGGAGAGGGGGCATTCCAGGGGCTCAAATAGGAGCAATAGGAGGATGGTGATGATACTGGCAAAGATGAGAGAGCAGGACCATAGATGACGTGATACCAAGTCATGAGGTAGTTCCATGTTTAGTGTTTTGAGGATGGTTGTATTATTTTCTATAATAGAGCTGAACCAGTTCACATGCCCACCATCAGGGAATCTTTACCAACACGGATCTTTGTCTTTTTTAAAAAATAAGCTTCCTAACAAATGTGAGGAGGTATCTTATTGTAGTTTCAACTTGCATCTTCATAGACCTGTTGCATTTTTTTATTTGAAATATTATGTATGTATGTATGTATTTTTACAGAAGTTTCTTCTGCCTGTTGTTTCTTTTTTTGGGGGGGGGGTTTCCATACATTGTTTTGTTTTATTTTTTCCATTCAAGAACATAATTAAAGAAATAAATTTTTTTTTCCTTTCTTCCCCTTCTCCTGGTCCCCTCCCACTACCCCCCCCACCCCTCCTCCCTCCCCCTTCTTCCTTGAAAGAGGGCATGGTGCCCTGCCCTGTTGGAAGTCCAAGGCCCACCCCCATCCCTCCTGGCCTAGGCAGGAGTGCATTCAAAAAGACTCGGTTCTCAAAAAGTTAATACATGCAGAAGAGATAGGTCCTGGTGTCATTGTTTGTGGGTT
>PVIU01024508.1:0-25357 GCA_004026605.1 Ondatra zibethicus
TCCCTCCCACACACCCCCATCCCTCCTACACATGCAACCATCCCACATACACCCCATCCCTCCCACACACACCCAACCCTCCCACACACACCATCTCTCCCACACACACCATCCCTCCCACACACACTGAACCCTCCCACACACACCCATCCCTCCCACACACACCCATCCCAGAGTCTGAAACAATGAGCCACCCATACACACCCCCACCAAGCGTGGGTGTCCTAGCTGTGGCTGTGCTCCCTGTAAACCAGCCAGGAAGGCCTGGGGCGGGTGAAGACAGAGAAGGGAGGAGAAAGCACCCCATGTCCCTGGGTAGACAGTGAGCCCACAGCACATAATCCTGTTAAGATATTAATCCTCATTTATCCGGGAGGAGAGGCAGCAGTGGCTGAGGCCCAGCCCATCAGAAGCAATAAAAGGCAAGCAGCTGATAAAGAGGGGAGGCCACTAATAAAACCCCACAGCACAAAGGTCAGTGAGTGCCTGGCAATCAACAGGCCACCTCCAGGGCTCTGGCCACAGGAGCCAGATGCAGTAGGAACAGACACCTGCAGAGGGACAGCTAGCCTGGATGGTACGCGGGCAGAGAGAAGGAACCTGGCTTTCTCAGATCCACAAGGTCACTGGCTTGGAGTGGGACCACCTGGAGGAACCGCCACCCAGGACCATTGTGCCTCTCCACCCAAGTGTCTCTCCAATAACCTGGCCATAAGATCACATCCCTTCTGAGGCCTGGGTGGTCCCAAGAGCAGAGTGATGAACTGGGACCTGCTGCCCCTGCTAGCCTCTGCTGTCCCCAGACTCCTGTCCCGGAAGTATGAGTAACAGTCATTGAAAACATCCCCAAGAACTCCACCAGGACATTGGGAGTGACAGGATGTCCTAGACCCTGTCTGAAAAAACATGGGATTTGTCTTGGGGACTCAGCCATGTCTCAGAGTCTAGGTCTTTATGACCCAGTTTTCCTCCGATGGGAAATTTCTACTCCAGCTACATTACACGGTCTGCTTTACCACCTCCGTGCCCTAAAGCGAACTGTCTGTCAGCTGTAACACCCCCAGAGGACAGCGGACTGGGAGTCTGGGGAGTCTGCCCTGATCCGGTATGCCTCTAAGGTGTCTCTAGGGCACCAGCGTCCCTAGCAGCACCAACCCAACTACACCAGAGAAGCAGAGAGCAAAGCAGTCCAGATGGGCCCACCTTGATTCTGTGCAGAACCAGGGAGCATCCTTTACTGGATGTCTGCCACGTGTCAGACCTTGGACCAGGAGCTGGAGGCCGTGCGGCTCCCGTAGGAGACACAATTAGTCATTCACTCACACGGCCTACTGAAGAGAACAGGGTGTTGCCTGAATAACCAAGCCTATAAAGGACAGCACCAAAAAGTCATCCGCAGAGAGTGGTTCTCCAGGCCTGAGCCAATGTATGATTTGGCTGCCCAGGCCAATTGCCACTCATGCTGGTTTCAGTTCCACCCAGGGTTCCTGGGATCAAGTCTCAGAGCACCAGGAGTGTCCTCAGAAAGAAAAGGAGAAGTATTCCTGAGCTCCTGTGTGTGCTCAGCAAGTGCCCCCTGCACTTAGGACAGTGTACCATGAATGCCGCACCCAGAGTAGCACAGGGCCCTGCTCCTCCAGCCTCACACCTGCTGACTGAGCTGAAAGTCTGGTCACAAGAGCAGATCCATGACTTCCGTGCCATTGCTGGAGGCAAAGAGCAGAGCAGACCCAGATCTGTCCTCTAAATATGCCTGCGTCTTAGAGGCTGGAGAGGTGTGGATGAGCATGAAGCACCTGGGCCTGGGAGTGAGGAAGTGTTCAGCACGCACACGCACACACACACACACACACACACACACACACACACACACGCACGCACACACACACACAAATACACTCATATATCAGGCATTTATGCACATATACATGGGACATGCATATATAAATACACGTACACACAAATCAAACATATACACCTGTGCCAGGTGGTGGTGGCACACGCCTTTAATCTCAGCACTCAGGAGGCAGAGACAGGCGGAATCTCTGAGTTTGTGGTCAGCCTGGTCTACAGAGTGACTTCCAGGACAGCTAGAGCTACATAGAGAAATCCTGTCTTGAACCAATATACAAATATTGTCTATATATGTACATATATGTACAACATGTGTAAGCATGCATTTGTGTGAATGTGTGTGTGCACGCTCATATATGTTCATATATATCTCTTGTGAACAAGAATTCTTGGGAAGGAACCACATCTGCAGTCTGAGTGGTTAGAACCAAAGATGTGGAAAGGTTGCACGGTTGGGGTTCGGAGCCTAATCACAATCCACCTTGGGCTATCTTTAGCCCACCTCTGTGGCAGGTCTGACATCCTGGGAATAAGAGATAAAACCCTTTTGGAGTGTGTTAACTTAGCAGATTACTTGCTCCCACCAACCCAAAAGCTCAGAACATCACCAGATAGCACTGAGGCCATAGCTGAGATCTCTCAGCTTTGCTGTGGCCAGTCCCCTGTCTGGCGTACCTACCAATGTGTTTTAAAAGCATCTTGATTTATGACTTTCTTTGTCTGTTGCTATAAAAACGTGAAGAAGCTGCTTCCACACTGGAAAATGACAGCATAGATCTGTGTCCTCAGGCCACGGTCACTCACATTTGACTTCCTTTGAGGTGAGATTTTTGCATCAAGTATGTATAAATGTGTGTTCCTTATGTACATGTGTGAGACACATGCACACCCAGTTATACATATGTATGCATGTATAAACACTCATGCATGCACACATACATACAGGCAGATACACATATGACATGCGTGTGAATGAATGCATACATGAATGTGAATGTATAAACAAATATGCATGCCAGTCAGAGGCACAAGTACACACACACACGTCACACAGGTGCACACACAGGGCAGGTACATGCCTGTGGGCACAGCCCT
This sequence comes from Ondatra zibethicus, assembly GCA_004026605.1. NCBI lineage: Eukaryota > Metazoa > Chordata > Mammalia > Rodentia > Cricetidae > Ondatra > Ondatra zibethicus. The sequence goes on from PVIU01024508.1 coordinate 2,950, forward strand.
CTCCATGGTGGTGACCTTTGATCATGTGGTTGAGACGGAGCCTGCAGGGATGTTGTGTCTGGGACAGAGGTGGATAGACTGTGAAGAGACACACACTGGGTGTCTGTGTGCTTCCTCCATGCACTATGATCTCGCTTTCCTCTCAAGAGCAATGCTGCAATCCTACAACAGCCTTGGCCGGTTGCCAAGGCCACTCCCAGGGAGTCTAAGGACCACAGGAGGAGGGAGGAGATGTGCCCATGAGATGTCCTGGGGTCCAGAATGGGATAAAGAACACTGAGTAAAAATTAAGAAAACCTCAAAAGCACAGACCTGGGTTGCTAGACTGACTCAGCAGCGTAGCTCACAGACCGCAAACACACCACAGTACAGGGTCAGGAGAGAGACACAGGGAGTGTGGGTCTCCCTCATACCTTCTGTACTGCTTCTCTACACCCGAAAACTCTTACAACATGAAATTTTACATGGCTGGGGATGTAGCTCAGTTAGTAGAGTGCTGGCCTCACATGCAGGAAACCCTGGGTTCAAGTCCCAGGACCACATAAACTGGACCTGTTGGTGCGTGTCCGTCATCCTAGCATGTGGAAGGCAGAGGTGTTGGTGCGTTCCACCATCCTAGAGAATCAGGAGTTCACCGTCATCCCCACCTACATAATTGGATTCAAGGCCAGCCTGGGATACACGAGAGCCTTTTTATTTAAAACTGGGCTGGGGAGTTGGCTCAGCAGCTCGGGGCATCTGTAGCTCCTGCAGAGACTGGGGTTTCAGTTCCCAGCACCCACAACCATCGGTAACTCCAGTCCCGGGGGAGCCAACGCCCTCTTCTGTCCTAGACCGGCAGCTAAGTAAGACCTTTTAAGGTGAAAGTCCCCAGCTTCATAGGGCTTCTTTTTTAATTTTTTTCTGAAGCTGAGGACTGAACCCAGGGCCTTGCGCTTGCTAGGCAAGCACTCTACCACTGAGCTAAATTCCCAACCCCCATAGGGCTTCTTCACTAACAGTCAGGCCTGATGGGGACAGGGAAGATCCGCGTCTGGGAGGTTGTGGAAGAGGACTGAGGGCAGATGGTGGCAAGAGGCCAGCCATACATCTTCCTCCTTCCGTCCCATTGGTTAGGATGCGATCACATGGCCGAACCTCACTGCATAGGATGCTGGGATGCGGGGGTCTTCTTATCATTGTCTTGCCACTGCAGAGTATCTGTTCCTAGAGTATTTATCTATAACTTGAACATTCTGCCCAGTATAAGGCCTTGACCCTTCCACGGTCCTCACTCCCTTGGAGGCCCACCACATCCCACCTCCTAGCCCAGGAAACTCTCTCACCTTCATGTCTGTCCCCTTGCAGGAAGCCTTCCTGTCTACTCCTGTCCACATCCTTTAGGCCCCAGCAAATGGCAGTGTCCTCGGAGGAGCCTTCAGGGCCGTGCCTGGATGCTAGTGGACCAGAAACCTTTGGGTGCTCTTGTCAGCAACCCACAGCCCCTCCTCAGCCAGTGCTCACTTGTGCCTGCCCTACACAGGTGTCGGCCCACAGCTCTGAGCACAGTTCCGATTCCTTAGTGTCTTGTGAACTTGAGGTCCTCAGCCTCCAGGAGGAACCAGAAAGTTTGTCTCCGCAGGTCTGAGAAGAGGAAGCCGTGTCCTGTGGATGCTAGGCTGCACCTCAGCAGAGGCTTCCGACGGCTTCTGTGTCACATGCAAAGTCATCACTGGCTGTGCCAGTGTGGAGAAGGGACCAGAAGATCCACTGCTGGTGGATCTGCAGTGCAGAAAGCTTACCTCCTGCCTCGCCCCAAGTGTTCCCTTCCTTTTCTTTCTGCCAAGCCTGTACACCTTGCACATCTACCCCCTCACTCCCACCATGTCTGACTCCGCAGTCCACCCCCTCACTCCCACTGCCCCACCTCATCTGACTCCGCAATCCACCCCTCACTCCCACCATGTCTGACTCCGCAATCCACCCCCTCACCCCTACCACCCTCCCAACTGTGTCTGACTCACCCGACCCAGAGCTCCTAACCATACCAGGGAGGGAAGAGGGGCCCAGGCTGGGATGCCCTCTGGGCAAGGCTATCCTTGGGGCCTGCGTAAACCTGGGCCTGAGAAGCTGATCCCACAGGTCCTCACCCAGCTCTGCTAAGGACCCCCCCCAACCCCGCAAGGCCTTCTAGCATCAGTGGTTGGAGAAGAGGCTGTGGTAGTCTGGACGAAAATACCCCCCCCCGTAGGCTCATAGGGAGTGGCGTTATTGAAGGTCTGACCTTCCTGTTGGAGGAAGTGTGTCACTGGGGGTGGACTTTGAGGTTTCAGAAGCTCAGGTCGGGCCCAGTGGCTCACTCTCTCTTCCCAGTGCCTGCTGATCCAGACGGAGAACTCTCGGCCCCTCTCCAGTGCCACGTCTGCCTGTGTGTCACCGTGCTTTCTGCCATGGCTGTAATGGACTAAAACTCTGAACTGTAAGTCAGTCCCAACTAAATGTTTTCCTTTATTAGCATTTTCATGGCCACAGCATCTCTTCGCAGCTATAGAACCCTAACTGAGACAGAGGCCTGCCCACTCTGCCCCTCGCTGGTGTCCTCTGAGACTGGAGGAACTGGGGACTCCATTAGAGATAGAGGCCATGCCAAAGTCTAGGCTGGTGACAGCCCATCTCCGGAGATGCACAGGATAAGGGCCTGTCTGACCCTGGGACTTTGCTCCACTCCTGGCCTGAGCTGTCTGTGTGCCTATTCACCTGAGAGCTCATCATGGAACACCCAGCTGTCCTCCTCGCTGTGGCTCTGGCTACCCTCACGGCTTGTGGGACTGGTGCGCCTCTCCAAAAGCCACACAAGTTACTCCTCGTGTCCTTCGATGGCTTCCGCTGGAACTACGACCAAGATGTGGACACCCCTAACCTGGACGCCATGGCTCAAGAAGGGGTAAAGGCGCAATACATGACGCCTGCCTTCGTCACCCTGACCAGCCCCTGCCACTTTACACTGGTCACTGGTGAGTGTCAGCCTCAGGACGGGGCTTGGGAATAGAAAGAGCCTGAGACATGGGGGTGGGGCAATTGGGAGGCACCCTGGTCAAAAACGGGAGGTCATTGCTCTGAGGAGGGGGCCTCTAGCAGGGCCCTTGAGGAGTCTTCTTTGGTGGCACCTGGTCAAGGGCTTGTTCCACAGCTGTCCCAGGGGGTGGTACATGATAGGGCTTTTAGGTGACTGTGGGCTCACAAGCCTTCCCCAGGCTTGCTCCACACATTCCCTGCCCCTCTGCCTCCCCTCCCAGGCAAATACATTGAGAACCATGGGGTGGTTCACAACATGTTCTACAACACCACCACCAAGGTGAGGTGGCCCTACCACACCACGCTGGGTATCACGAACTGGTGGGACAACGGCAGTATACCCATCTGGATCACAGCCCAGAGGCAGGTAAGACGGCCTGCCCACGGGGAAACTGAGGCCATGACCATGGGGAATCCACAGCAGGCACAGGCATCCTGCCTTCCGGTATAGAAAGCTGCTCAATGAACCCCTAAGGACCGTGCAGGCAGCCATCCCAGGCTCAGCTACTGTCTCCAGGGAGACCAGGGCGAAGGGTGTAGCTTGCCCCGCATGCAGGAAGCTCTGGGTTCTAGCCTCAGCCCTGCAGAAAGCCAGGTGTGGTCGTCCTTGGCTTCACAGTGAGTCTGAGGCCAGGCTGGGGTATGCAAGACCCTATCAAGGAAGGAAGGAGAGGAGGGGGGAGGGAAAGAAGGAAGGAGGGAGAAAAGGAGGAGGCAAGGAGAGGAAAGACGAGGGGAGGAAGGAGGGAAGGAAGAAGAAAAGGGAGGAGGGATAGAGGAGAGAAAGGAGAAGGGAGAGGAGGGGCGGGGGAGGGGAGGCAGGCCTCGCCCTCAGGCCCTTTGGCACTGGAGAGGAGGATCTCATTGACTCTGGGCAGCTGACTGACTCAGTAAGGAAATGCTGAGCCAAGAGTCTTCATCTGTTTCCAGTCCCACCACTGGGCATCTGGATGCTAAAGGGCCAAAGATTAAACAGGTGGACTGCACTGTGAAGAGTCGCCCCAATTCACATTGCCCCAGGGAGGCTTCTGGTCAGGTGATGCCCAAGGGAGGGTTTCCTGGTAGGCACTCAGCCCACGGGCAACGTTTCCACTTCCACCCAAGTGGCTGCTTCCTGTCCTGTGGTGCTCTGTCCTCCAGCTCCAGAAACAAAAACGAAAGTGAGAACTCAGCCTCCCCTGATGAGGAGAGGAAAGAAAGGAGGGAGTGGGGGAGGAGAAACTAAACAGGAACCATGGACCCATGTTAACAGGGTTTGGACGGACAGACAGAATGGGCAGCAAGGATTTATGGAAAGGTGGGTGAGCGGGTTGTTGGGACAAAGTGGACGGAGGAGGAGACAATGAATGGAGGCCACGGGACAGCTGAGGCTCGCGGCGAGGATGCTGAAGGGCGTGGTATGTGGGGACATTTCCCATGTACAGTCTCAGTTAGGGCTTGATGACACTGGGTGCTTGTCCTCTAGATGAACTGTCCCTGGCCCGGATCTGTGAAATAAGGTCCACTTCAGGAAGCAAAAGGCCTCAGGGCAGCAGGGAAAAGTGGATGAGGGAGCAGAGGGAGCGCAGAGAGAGAAGCAGGCAGGCTCAGGGGAGGGGGAAGACAAGATAGAAGTCATGAAGCTTACATTACCTCATCCTGCAGGGCTTAAAAACTGGCTCCCTCTTCTACCCTGGCGGGAATGTCACCTACCAAGGAGAGGCCGTGACCATGAGCCGGAAGGAAGGCATCTTCCACAATTACAAAAATGAGACGGAGTGGAGGGAAAATGTGGACACCGTGATGAAGTGGTTCACAGAGGAGGATGCGACCCTAGTTACTCTCTACTTTGGGGAGCCGGACTCCACTGGCCACAGATACGGCCCTGAGTCCCAGGAGAGGAAGGACATGGTGGAACAGGTCGACAGGACTGTGGGCTACCTCCGGGACAGCATCGAGCGCCACAGCCTCTCAGACAGCCTCAACCTGATCATCACATCAGACCATGGCATGACAACTGTCAACCAGAAAGCCAGCGACTTAGTGGAGTTCCACAAATTCCCCAACTTCACCTTCAAGGACATCGAGTTCGAGCTCTTAGACTACGGGCCCAATGGGATGCTGATCCCCAAGGAAGGGATGCTGGAGAAGGTGTACAACGTCCTCAAGGATGCCCACCCCAGGCTGCACGTGTACAAGAAGGAAGATTTCCCCAAGAGCTTCCACTACGCCAACAACTCAAGGATCACATCCCTGCTCATGTACAGTGACCTCGGCTATGTCATCCATGGGGTCAGTGGGCTGCTGCATGGCTTATGGGTGGTACCCTGATTCTATCTACCCCCTAGTGGGTGTCAGCCACCCATGGGGCACACTCAGCACTATGCAACAGGAGTATGTTGTGCGTGCACACACATGCAGGCTTCGGGTAAAGTGTGGGAAGCCCAGGCTCAAGGGTGGCATGGATCATGGGGGAAAGGACAGAAAATAGAGCCCATGCCAGAGAGGGAATCCTAGATGCAGCACAAATGCACCACCCTGAGCCATGGACTCGGGCTAACATCTTTACCCCACTCAGTACCATAGGGTCTTCAAGTGGTCCACAGTTATTCACTGAGACTCCATCTTTGGGGTCTCAGAACTCATAGGAATCTAGAAGCCATCTTACCACACATGGTAAACTTTTCCTAAGGTCATCCACCCACACAGGTGCCAACCCACGGGGGAGCAGGGAAAGATTGATAAAGAGGTACTAGGGACAGCGTGGTCCCCACTCATGACCCAGAATCCTTGCTGCTCCTCCCCGCAGAGAGTGAACGTCCAGTTCAACAAGGGTGAGCATGGTTTCGACAACCAAGCCATGGATATGAAGACCATCTTCCGGGCTGTGGGTCCTAGCTTCAAGGCAGGCCTGGAGGTGGAACCCTTTGAGAGCATCCATGTGTATGAGCTCATGTGCCAGCTGCTTGGCATTGTGCCCGAGCCCAACGATGGGCATCCTGGCACCCTGCAACCCATGCTCCAATCAGGTGAGGCGGGACACCCCTCCTCTGGGGCCCATGCTGGCATGTGCACACCTGTGAGCTTGCAAGCCTAAAACCAGGCCACCATGCATACCCCAAGGCAGTTGTTGAGAGAAGCCTGGGGTTAGTAGAAACAGCTGGGGCCCCTGGTCCTCCATAGGCCTGTGGAGTTGAGATACAATCCTCTCCATCTCTCACTGAGCCTCTGTCTTTCCTAGGGTCTGCTCTCCCACTGAGTGGCCAGCTCCGCTTGGTGATGATGTTGCTGGGGATCCTGACGGTTCTGGCCAATACGTAACGCCCCCACTCAGTCAAGTTCAGAGGCCCAGAAGGCAGAGGAGGCTCAAAGGATGAAGCCAAGACTCTGCTTCCTACTTCTCAGTCTGAAGGACACCTCCCCGCTCTCTGCCCTTCCTCTCCCCCATTTCACCCACTCCCCATTCTAGTATAGTAGCCAGAATGCAGCTTCTGGATTCCACCGCGCTGGTGACTCCCACCAGCCTGGCAGCCAGAGAAGCACTGTTGAGGTCTCTTCCAGCGCAGGCTTGGAGGACATCTCTACAAAGCAGACAGGCCACCAGATCCCGTCCGCATCACCCTCCAGATGCCTCCACCCAAAGTCAGCTACTCCTTCCTGCCACCACCCAGAGCTCCAGTGGAGAGGACCCCCACCCTCACACAGAGATGGCCTGAGAAGGAATGCAAGGCTGGCTGGTTCCAGAACACCCCGGGAGCCAGTCTGGCTCCGAGGACATCCCAGCACGACAAGTGACAAGACCACCCTGTTTCCCTGTCCCTTGCAGTCACAACCCTTGGCCAGAGCAGAAGAAAGTCATTCACTTCTTCTAGAAACACAAAACAGGAGTCTACTCCATGCCAGGCTGGTGGGGCTGGGGCTCAGGGGCACACAGTGAACATGACAGTCCAGGCTGGGCTGTGGATCTGGGGTAGAGCCCCTGGCCACATGCACAGGGGCCTGGACTCATCCTCAGAACCACAAAAAAAAAGGAAAGAAAAAAAAAGAAAAGAAAGAAAGAAAAGGAAAAGTGGTCCTAACTCTGGTGTTTGTAACTTAGAAGCACAAGAAGCGACCCTGCTCACCCAGCCCACACCAATGCCCTTGGGGATGATGGCAGAAAGAGGATGGCCTCAGGCAGAGGCATGAGAGGGCTGTTCTGGGGGTGGGGGTGGACTGGGATGAGAGGCTGAGAGATAGCCATGCCCAGTATAAGATGGATCAGGGAATCCCAGGACACAGGGCTTAGCAAGATCCTGAACATGAGAGAAACCAGTGGGTTGGAAGGGGATAGGTGCAAGATGCCTGTGTGCAAGGGAGGGTGTGTGCAGGTTGAGCACCCAAAGGAGGGTGTGTGCAGGTTGAGCACCCAAGGGAGGGCACAGTGGGTGGAGTGGGGCTCTGACCTGGGTCAGAAGCACAAAACCAGTAAGGAGGTTAGGTCAGTCCAGGAGCCAGGCAAGACACTCAGCCCAGGGCCAGGCAAGACACTCAGTCCAGGGCCTGGCAAGACATTCAATCCAGGAGCCAGGCAAGACATTCAATCCAGGAGCCAGGCAAGACATTCAATCCAGGAGCCAGGCAAGACACTCAGTCCAGGGCCAGGCAAGACATTCAATCCAGGAGCCAGGCAAGACGCTCAGTCCGGGGCCAGGCAAGACGCTGAAGCAGGCAAGGGTAACAAGCTGAGGACAACTTCAGGAGACTGATCATTCCGGATGGAGGCAGATCAGATCCTGGGTGCAGAGATAAGAAAAGACAGATGAAGGGTGGCCTGAAGTTCGGGTACCATAGTGAGCAGAGGCATCTCAAGGCAAAGATGCTGGGGAGGGCCAAGGGACCCAGGTCATTTGGATCCGCATCCATCTTCCATGCCTGTGAGGCATCGACTTGAAGCCATAGCAAGGTAACACTGTGTACCCAGGAGCCTGATACCCAGTGTGGCTTGGGCTGGCAGTTCACACGTAAGGCTCATCAGGAGGGTGACAGCCTGTGAGACCACGAGACCAGATTAGAGTCCCTTACCAGAAGGCAAAAACAAGGAAAGATAGAGACCAGTCTCTTACTAAGAAGACATGACCAGCATACAGGTGAGAGGGGGGTTGGGAATGCTGGATCTAGAAGTGACCCCAAAGATCTTTGCACCCAGCTCCCTCTTAGAGGTAAAGATGTTGAAGTCAGAGCCCAGGGCACTAGTTACAGAGCTAAGTCTTCATGTTGGCATTTTCAAACCTGCTTCCAGAGGTTCTGATCCCCACATAGGCAGGGAGGTGGTGACAGTCCACTGCACCAGAGTCTGCAGAACATACTTGTGGCCTTGTTCTTCGGCACCACAAATATCAAGACTCAAACTCTCAGGCAAGGAGGCCAAAGCAAGACAGATTAGGCATTTTGCGTTCACAGAGGACTTTTCCCCTTAGCAGATGGTCATGCAGCATGTCTGCAAAACCACTCTCCAGATAAAAAGAAAGAAGCGAAGGTTCAGATGTGCAGTGCCTGCCCATTCTTGAAGTGTAAACTCTCCTACACGGCTACCCAACACGAGGCCACTTCAGAGAAGCGCTGGCAGCTGAGTGTGGACTCGGCACAGACCTAAATGCTGTGATCCCTGCCCTAGTTCTTCAAAGGTTCCACCCACATGCTTGCCACAGGGAAAAGAGCCATCCATTGCCTCTGGGGAGTCTGCCCGAAGAACGGGAGGCCACAGTTCCTCTCCAATCTGAGCTGTGTGTACTCCAGAGCCAGGCCTGGAGAAGTTGCCCCTTCCCACTCACCCTCCAGCAGAAGCAGGTCTAGACCTAACTTTTAACATTAAAACACAACAGGTTCACATGTAGTCAAGTTACCCAAGGAAAAAATCAGAGACAAATCTCACGTGTTGAGTATACTTATGATTCTGGGTTGAGCAGGATTCATTATTATCTTAGGTGCATGGTGTAGGAGATTCTTCTCTCTATGTGTTGCTTTCATTGATTGAATAAAGAAACTCCCTTGGCCTTTTGATAGGGCAGAACTTAGATAAGTGGGGAAGAAGACAGAGACAGAGAGATGCCATGAAGCTCCTGCCTGAGACTGACGCTGGTTAGAATCTTTCTCGGTAAGCCACGACCTCGTGGTGTTACACAGATTGGTAGAAATGGGTTAGATCAGGATGTGAGGGTTGGCCAAGAAGAGGCTAGATATAATGGGCCAGGCAGTAATTTAATTAATACAATTTCTGTGTGGTTATTTTAGGGGTTAAACTAGCCGGGCGGCAGGACGCAGCCCGCTCGCCTCATTACAACAGGTGCATGACGCTCACGGGGCCACAGATTGGACTCACCTAGTCCAGACCCTCCATAGACATCCCGCCCAAACACCCCACATGTATTTGCCTATATTCTCCAGGATCCACCTGGGAGTAACAAGAACCAGGGGAGCTGGCTCTCTGAGACCTTCCTAGTGGGTTCAGTCCCCTCTGACCTCATCTCTGCTTCATCTCCTTCCAGACCTGTTTTTCCAAGAGGCTTCTAGAAGCTGACTCTTGGTTGCAAGCAGGTTGTCAAACTCTGGACTAGACAGGCATGGATTCAGCCTCCCCAGCTTACCAAAGCCTACCCCCACTCCCCTCATGATGTCAACTCACGAGTGCCCATAATAGGGCTGGCAATAAGACCCCCTACCCAGGTTAACCCCTCTAAACCTGTCCTCAACCCCCGCCCTCCCCTGGAAACAGCCCTGTCCCCAGTGGCCACATGGGGGCATGCTGGAGCCCTGCAGCGCTGAGCCTGGACAGTGGAGGGCGCTCTGGTCTCTGGAATTCTGCTCTTCTGTGAGAGTCCTGCTCTCTCCAAGGCATTTGTAGTTTTGGGCTTCTGACATCTGCCACAAGAGGGCGCTGTCCAGCAAATCACCCTGGGAAAAGGAAGCAAGAACTACTATTGACACCCAGAACAGTGGCAGGAGCCAATATGGGGAGAGGGACCCCCAAAGGGTGTGTCATAAATAGCTAAGTCCTTAAGACAGTGGCCAAACACAACAGAAGCAGATCATTCTTGCTGCGAGGTAGGCCCCTTTGGCGGGCCAGGCCCGTCCTGGCACAAGGGTGGGGGTTCCGCACTAAGAGAGGAAAAGGAATGAGGAGGCTCTTTGTGAGCTGACAGGGAGCTAGTGTTGTCCGTGGGCCACAGCGCTCAGCAAAAACATACAAGGTGGGAAGTGCAAACACAGTCAGGGTGACTGGCTCCGGGTGCAGGGCTGGGTGGCCAGGCCCTGCAGCGGGAGACCTATTCATTCTCCATATTAAGAGCTGTGTCCGGGCGGCAAGGGTTTGAGTAGTCAAACATGTCCCAAATCTGGCCCCCAACAAGTGTGCTCCCGTAGGCCTGGCTTCCTACCTGGAATCGATTCTCTGCATGTGAGTATAAGAGCTGACCACTGTCCAAGGGAAGACAGCACCACACACTGGTACCTAAGACAGTACTCGATATGACGTGGAAAGGGGATTGTCACCATCGTACTGCGGAGGGGCTGTGTTGGACAGGCCCAACTCCCTTCAGAAGGACTCCCACTGTGACTATGCCAGATATACTCCTCAGATGACAGACTGTGGGGCAGAGGACTGTCCCCCTCGCCCATCTTCTGCTTCTGTGCTTGGCTTTTGCACCTGGGACCTGGCCTGACCTACCCTCCAGAGCTCCCTGCCTGGATGCCCAGAACTAGGTCCCAACCAGCCCAAGAATCACTTAGACTCATGACACCACATCACATAGTGTTCTGAAGAAGACTAACCCACACCCACTCCCAGTGCATGTACATGTGAGCGCACATACACACACACACACACACACACACACACACACACACACACACACCAGCCCTGGCTCTAGCCCTGCCTACATACGCAGGCTTCACTCCAGACTCAGCCCCTAGGAGAGCAGGTAGAGTTGCTGACATCCCCGTTTCTTACTCCTGATACTAGAGGACCCGACGGTTCCTCCCTGCAGAGCTAAGCTTCCCCTTTGGGAAACAGGGTTGAGGTACATCTGGAATCACCCAGAACACAGCCAACTCCCTTACCTCGGTCCTGGGCAAGTAGCCAATTCTCTTTGGTCCAAATTCCCTCATCTGTAAAATCAGGGATCGTAACCCAGAAAGGCAGCCTCTCAGGAAGCTAGCTCTCAGGAAGCTGAGGCAGGAGGATGACAAGTTTGAAACCAGCCTTGCTTGCAAAGCAAGACCCTTTCCTAAACAAGCAAACAAGCCTCATAGCGGTCATGGCGGTTAAAATTGGAATCCACAAACATGGTTCCTTAGAAACTGGATGACAGATACAAAATTCCTACCCCTCCATCCCCTTTGAGCCTACTTGTTTGTGAAGCAGGCTTTCTGGCTGCCCCTCCTGAGTCAAGCATCTTCCCTTGGCACAGCAGGGGTCCCGGCTCCACCTGGCACACGGCCACACCTGATGGTGCTACAACTGTTTCTCCTGCATGGAATTCCTGGTTAGCATCACCTTTGACAATTTACTTATGCATATTATTTACCGTTCCCTTTTAAAATAAACTTAAGGGGCTAGGGAGATGGCTCAGTGGGTGCATGCATGCCTGCTTCCCAAGCCTAAGAATCTGAGGCTGGATCTCCAGTACTGAAGCAAAACAAGACAAAAACAAACAACAACAACAACAAAAATATATATATATGGAGCGGTGCACATCTGTAACCAAACACTGACCTTGTTCCAAGAAAAAAAAATAAGGTAAAGAGTTTGGTGGCTCACTGGGGAAGGGACCCTGCCGCCACCAAACCTGATGACCTGAGTTTACTAGCCAGAACCCACATGGTGGAAGGAGACTGAACTCCCTGGAAGCTGCCTTCCGACCCCCACCTGGGCACTGTAGCAGTCTGGAGCATGTACACACACAACAAAGATGTAATTTAAAAAGCAAAGCGGGAGGCAAAAGCGAAAGCACACACCTTTAATGCCAACACTCAGGAGGCGGAGTTCGCGGCCAGCCTGGTCGACGGTGTGAGTTCCAGGACAGCCAGGGCTGTCTCAAAAAAAATAAAACTAAGTTGAAAAACAATGAAGAAAGATGTCTGATGTTAGCCTCTGGTTTCCACACGCGAGTGCACACACAAGTGCAGGGGCACACACAGATGTACAATAAATAAGTTAATTAATTAGAGACAGGGTCTCACTGTGTAGCCCTGGCTGTCCTGGAATTCATAGAGATCCACCTACCTCTGCCTCCCAAGTGGTGGGATTAAAGGTGTGCCACACCAGGCCTCATAATAAATAAATTTAAGTAGGAAAAAAAGGGGGTAAATTTAAAATAAGATGTTGACTACATCACAGAGCAGATGGGCACACGGGAGTCAAGGAGCTCCTGCCTGGCTTCTCTTCTGTCTTATGTGAACCCAGCGCTGGAAGCTCTGCAGGGAGGCGCTTGGCCTCCCCTGAGCCAACATCCAAACGTGGCATCCCCAGACTGCCACAGAGATGCTCAGTTTCCCTGGGTTATCCTGGGTGCGCCAGGCTGTCAACATATTCCCAAACACTGCGTGGAGAGTCACTGCGTGGAGAGTCACTGCGTGGAGAGTCTCTGCGCGAAGTTCCACCTGTTCAGCCCAGCTCAGACTCTGCACAAACCCCACGCACGGAAACAAAGCCATGTCCCGCATCCCGCAGCCACAGGGACATGGTTGGGCAGTGGCAGAAACATGCCACCCTTTCACTGGCCTTGGTCAACCGGAAGCAGCATAGGAAACATCCTGGGACCCACTTGGGTGGTCCGTGCGGGACACAGAAAGCCCCCTTTGTCAAGAGGCCCGGCCTCTTCAGAGTTGATTCTATAATGCCGGCTGTCACCAGGAGGTGGCGCTCATGGGCTCCTCAACTCCAGAAAAGCTTTTCCCAGGCAGCTCCTGCAGTGGGCAACCTCAGCTAAGGCAGCTCCTGATTGCTCAGACCCAGCCTGCGGGATGTCGGCAGGGTGGTCCCGAATGCGGTGGTTTAGAGAATAGAACCCGGATGCTGAGGCCCAGGCCTCGCTCAGAATCCCTTCAGGGAAATCCCTGCTTCCCCATACTTAGCACCTAGGATGCCCGGATTAGTAGATCTGAGATTTGAGCAACATGGGGTGCAAACACGGGGAGCACACTGCACACACCTATGAGCTCGCGCGCACGCCATTGAATTCACGTCTGGGTGGGCCTGGGAATCTGCGCGTCCATGTACTTCTCGCTCTGCCGGCCAGGACACCAGTCTGAAATGAATGGATGGGTGCGTGGGTGAAAATTAGTCTCACCCGACTTCCCTAATTTGAATGAAATAAAGACAGGCGTCTCTGTGTTCGATCCCGGTGAGACCTGGCCATTCCTTCCAGAGGTGCTACTGCGATGGAGTTGAGTCGTCCAACGAACTGGTGAGCTAGCGGCTCAGAATCATCCAGTCAGCTTCTGTTTCCTAGTCTGTCGGGGTCCCAAGAGAATGACATGCAGGTTCCTAAGCCCGACGGGTCAGCTTGTGATGAGGTACAGAGCTCCTTGAGGAGACACGGTTAATTGACAAATGCATGGCCAGAAGGACAGACACCAGGTACCTTGCCCCATCATGCGCGCGCGCGCGCGCGCACACACACACACACACACACACACACACACACACACACACACACACACACCTGCCCAACGAATCACAATAGCTCTTAGCACCGGGGCTGGAGAACGATTCCTAGGGCGTGTCTGGGACACCCCACTTATCCCGGTTCCGGGGACGCGGCTCCCCTCCCCCATGTCGCCAGTCTGGATGCGCAACCCCCTCCCCACGCCTGTCCGCAGCAGCTCTCGGTGGCGCCGGGTTGGAGGAGCATCTGTTGCCATGGTAACCTGCGGCCTGTTCCCGCGCCTGGGGCTGGACCACTGCATTCGAAGTGAGCTGAGCCTAGAGCAGGAGCAAGGTGGATGTAGACGCTGTGCGGGAATCACGCGCGCACCTCACTTTATGGCTCACACCACGGCACACACCTCTCTACCCCGCGCACACGCTGGGCACGGAAATACACGCGAAGCGTGCTAGATACTGGCACCTAGCACAGACGATCTTACACGTTGAGCACAACACATTCTCAGCCACACACGCCAGTCACCACACACTAGCGCGCAGACCGCAATCACGTTCTCTCGGGATTTCGACGTTCCAGAATGCACTCTAGAAACACCCCCAGGGTCTGGTGGCGGAAGTAGATTCTGGTAAAGAAGGTCGCGTACCTGGGTCTGCGCATGTGCAATACGCGCGTGCCTTGCTGTCCAGTTTGACGGCCCCACCTGTTATGCTTGGACATGGGAATCACCTCTGTTACTTGTTACCCTGAGACTGGACTGTTTGTGTGCTCACCGCAGGTGTTCTGCCTCTCCACACACCGCACTGCGGCCAGGAAGCGACCACAGCATTCCCATCTCTACACCGACATGGACAGCTAGATATCGGGTCCAGTCCCATCGTCTACATTGGGGCCATCGGGGTTTCATACCTGGAATTGGCTGTGGGGGCAGCGGTAGACACTGTCCTTCTGATTCCAGGTCACTCACCCACCCCTATGAGATACGAGGACAGAAGAGCAAGACGAACCTGGTTCTCGCCCAGCCCACACTGCCCTGCTGAGGTCAAGGTTCAGACTCAAAGTGAGCACCGCCTGTAGTTTCTGGATTGTTCTCACTGACATCACCTTGTGGCTCCTGGCCTCTCTCTAAGGGAAAGTTCAAAGCTTGGGCACTTCCCCTGTCCAGATGTGAAACGGGGTGCAGCAGGGATGGCTCTGACTCCGGACTCTTGAGGCAAGAATCTCTCAGGACAAAGGAACCCTTTAAGCAATCACGGCCAGTACCCTCCCGGGGAGATGCGAGCAACTTCATTTTTCTGTCTGATAAACCTCTGTCAGAATTGCAATGCACTTCTGCAGGTTCCAACAGCTAATGAATTTGTGAATCACTGGGTGGGAAAATGGGTTTTCAACCACCGAACACCAGAGGTCACAGGAAGTAATGCTTTTTAAATTTAGATTATGTACATGTTCTCTTCATAGGCGTATGCTCAGGTGATTGGTGAATTGCTCTCAGATAAAGAATAGTTCTGGTAATAAAGCTCTGTGAAGTCAGATGTGGTGACATACACCTGTCAACACACAGCTAGAGAAGGGGAGGCAGGAGGATCGGAAGTCCAAGGTCACCCTCCCCTACTTAGAGCAGGTAAGGCCAGGCTGTGATAAAATGAGGCAGCCTACAAAGAAAAAAAGGAGGGAGGGAGGGAGGAAGGAAAGAAGGAAGGAAGGAAGAAGAAAAGTAAATTCCATGGAAGAGAGGCCTGAGGTGGGAGAGGAAAGAATCAAAAAGGTCAGGGGAGGGGCATGTTAGAGAGATGACACCCGCTGCTACTGCAGAGGACCCAGGGTGGGTTCCCAGGGCCACATAGCAGCTCACAGGGACCAACTCCTGGTGATCTGACACTCCCTTCTGACCTCCACCGTATTCTACACACATGTCAGACAAAGACCACACACACACACAATGAATAAGGGACAGGCATGGTGGCCTTTAATCCATCACTCAGGAAAGCAAAGGCAGGCAGATTTCTGAGTTCAAGGCCAGCCTGGTGTACAGAGTAAGTTCCAGAACAGCCGAGGCTACACAGAGAAACCCTGTCTCTCAAGAAAAAGATAAAAAGAAAGAAAAAATAAGGACAAAAAGAATAAATCTAAAGACATTTTTTTAAAAAATAGCTTGCCCCTGAGCTGGAGGCTGTGGCTGTTGTCTCACAGACATTACAGACACTTCTTTGACACTATTCTGTTATTGCCCAGAGGAAGGCAGAGGCTAGAAGGATGGGAAGACCCTTGCAAAGAATGGGAAAGAGCTGGATTTCAAGAAAACAGAGGCACACATCCCAGAAGGCCAGCACTTGGTAAAGAGAGACACACATCACAGGGCACCCAGATGACCCAATTCTCCTCTATCTGTCCCTGATGGGCCAGCAGAAACCTTGTCACCATGTCAGAACCTGAGATGGGAAAAGCAAGGTCAGCAATGGAATTCTCACTGTAGAATCCAGGTGCCCAGGAAGCCGCACAGCTCCCGTGCATGTGGTCAAGAGCTGCACTGATTTCAGCTGGGAATGGCCGTGTCAGAGGACAGCATGCCACACACGCTCTCTCTATGCCCTCCTCTTGGCTAAAATGGAGCATTTTATATCTTTTCACACTTGGGGAGAACAAGACCTTTGTGATCGCACAAGCACAGAAGCCAATGTGGTAATGTGGGTAACACACCCCGGACTGGGTCCTCTAGACAAGAAAAATTCATCCCTCAGGATTCTAGAGGACAGGAAGTCCAGATGAAGGTGCCAGCAAGGCTGACCTCTGGTCAAGGCTGTTCCCTGCCTCCACTGCAGGCAGACAAAAAAAAGAAAAGAAAAAGAAAAAAGGAAAATGTTCCCTCAGGTTTAGGTTTTTCTTCCTCCGACTTTCCCTCTCCTCCTCTTCTTCTTGAGAGTGGAATGGGCGGGGTGGGTTTTCTTTTAAGTTAGGGCCTTGTGTAGCCCAGGCAAGAAGAACCTACAGTGTAGCCAAGAATAATCTTGAAAACTCTGAATTCCTGACATTCTTGCCTCCACCCTTCCTGGCCCTTATGAATTCTTATTTTAGGGATATATTTATTTTTATTTTATGTGTGTGTGTGTGCGCCGTCATGTCTCAGCTTTACACGTATGTGTGAGTGTCATCGTGTCTCAGCTTTACACGTATGTGTGAGTGTCATCGTGTCTCAGCTTTACACATATGTGTGAGTGTCATCGTGTCTCAGCTTTACACGTATGTGTGAGTGTCATCGTGTCTCAGTTTTCTATCACTGTGATAAAATACCATGACCGAGGCCACCTATTTAAAAGGGGGGCATTTAACTGTGTAGCACAATTAATAAAAACCCAGAGACAGATATTGGGGTTCGACCTGAAGGTCAGAAAAACAAAACAGCCAGTCACTCGCTCTTACCTCTCTCTCAGTCTGAAATGGCGATCCTGCCTCCTGTGTGTGAGAGTTGTCTCCTCCAGTCTTATAATCCTCTCTAGGGATTAAGGGCATGCACCACTACCACCAGGTTTCTATGACAAACTAGTGTGGCTACTGGGATTAAAGATGTGTGTCACCACTGCCTGGTCTGTGAGGATGACCAGTAGGGCTGTTTTAGTCTCTGATCTTCAGACAAGCTTTATTCATTAAAATACAAATGAAATATCACTACACAACTGGGCCCATGGCAGTGGAGAAAAGGTTTGACAGCAGAAATACCTGAGAGTTCACATCTTGATCTGAAAGCGGGAGGCAGAGAGGCACACTGGGAGTGGCCTTTTGTGTGGTGGGATAATGCTCTTGTACCCTGTAAAGATTTGTCACTTAGGGCTCAGCGGTTAAGAGCATTGACTGCTCTTCCAAAGGTCCTGAGTTCAATTCCCAGCAACCATATGGTGGCTCACAACCATCTGTAATGAGGTCTGGTGCCCTCTTCTGGCCTTCAGGGATACACACAGACAGAATATTGTATACATAATATATAAATAAATATTTTTTAAAAGATTTGTCACTTGTGTTGGTTTAATAAAATGCTGATTGGCCAGTAGCCAGGCAGGAAGTATAGGTAAGGCAACCAGACTAGTGGAATTCTGGAAGGAGGAAAGGCTCAGTGTGCAGCCACCACCCAGCCAGACACTGAGGAAGGAAGATGAAAATGCTGCACTGAGAAAAGGTACCAGGCCACGTGGCTAAACATAGATAAGAATTATGGGTTAATTTAAGTTGTAAGAGCTAGTAAATAATAAGCCTAAGCTAATAGGCCAAACAGTTTATAATTAATGTAAGCCTCTGTGTGTTTCTTTGGGACTGAATGGCTATGGGACCAGGAAGGATAGAAACTTTTGTCTACATATATGGCACCCAAACGTTTGGCAAGAAGTAATATCTAAAAAGGCCGTATAAGGCTGGGAAATATTATAACACAGGGCATTTGGACCTTTTATGGTGCTTTGCTCATTTTAAATTTCTTAAATGCTGGTAAACAGAGAACAACAGCTGCTGAGAGGCACTGTGTTGTGGAAGGGACCTGCTGAATTAAAGCTGCCTGGAGACCTTAGAGAAGCCTCGGCTTCAGAATGGAGGCCAGACAATGTGCTGTGTTGGGGAAGAGGCTGTGCTTTTGCTTCCACAGGAAATGAAAAGCTGTGGATTCCTTCAAAGTTAATGGAGATCAGATTTGAGCAGGGGAGACCTCCTGGAATCCTGGCTACAGACATGATGGGAAAAGCCAAGAAAACCTATAGGACAGGTGTGTATAAGCTTATCCCTCAACACGGGAACAGCTCTGACACCGGATGAGACATGATAAATCTTGTTGACTACAGAATCCTCATGACTTATTATTACACAACATCCTTTCATATGGCCTGGACAGAGATTTACATTGCAGTTTGGTTATGCAGTCCAAAAGGATTTATAAAGTTGGCAGATGCCTTTTACCTGCTCAAACATAGAATAAAAAATCATCTTTGATGGACTTGTGCACACTGCACATTCCATACTTGTGTTAATAAAGATATATGTGCTACCTTTAGATGTTTGTGTTTGTTCAGAAAAAAAAAGAACCAGACACCAATAAAGACAAGTAGCCAGGTGATCCAGCCTCTCAAAACACCTCTGTTGAAGTTTCCTCAAAATTTTGCATCCAGAGACAGGCAGAGACAGGAGGATCTCTATGAGTCTGAGGCCAGCCTGCTCTACAGAGTTAGTTTCAGGACAACTAGGACCATTATACAGAGAAATGAACAGCTTCAAAGCTGCTAGCTGAGATGGCCCAGCCTCACCGACTGGACTTCAGATAAGCCTGCATTTTCCCATTGCACAGAGACTGGACAACAAATGATACAGCCAGCTCTCTCAGGACTTGACCATTATCTCAATTTTCTCAGGGTCCTCTAAAGATGTCATCACCCTTAGACATCAGGAAGCAGTCTAGAGAGCATGATGCCCACATTCCCAAGAGGTAGGGTGGATGGTTTTTGACCATTTGGTGGGTGGGTTATAGATGTTTCTCATCATTTAGGAGGGTTGGTTACAAGTTGTTATTGGTCATGGTCAGGGAAAAACTAAGCAAAGGAGGTTAGATTCAGGGATCCCTATCTAAAAAGATAAAGGGGGGAATATAGGAATATAGAATAAAAAGACAACTATTAATCTCAAATAGTTTATATTGGTATGGATTTTTGTATATTGATACAAATATAAGGTTATTTTTATTATAGCATATATATGTTTCTACTCTTAAGGTATTGTACCTATGCAGCTCATTTAACAATGTAAAGTTCTAGACCTTAAAAACTATTATTATAAACTATTTAGGGGGACTGAAGAGATGGCTCAGTGGTTAAGAGTATTGGCTGATCTTCCAGAGGTCCTGAATTCAATTCCCAGCAACCACATTGTAGCTCACAACCATCCATAATGAGATCTGGTGCCCTCTCTGGCCTGCAGGCAGACATGCAGGCAGAACACTGTATACATAATAAATAAATAAATCTTTTTTAAAAAAGCAAAAAAGGGGCTGGAGAGATGGCTCAGAGGTTAAGAGCATTGCCTGCTCTTCCAAAGGTCCTGAGTTCAATTCCCGGCAACCACATGGTGGCTCACAACCATCTGTAATGAGGTCTGGTGCCCTCTTCTGGCCTGTAGACATACATGCAGACAGAATATTGTATACATAATAAATAAATAAATATTTTTAAAAAAGCAAAAAAATAGACTATTTAGGATAATTAAGAAATGCAGGTTAGTAGTCATCTATACCAGTCAAACTTGTAGCCATGTTAGGTATGTTTTTCAAGATCAAACAGATATATTTTAGATAGACAAGAGGTTTTCAAATACTTCTGAGATCTACAGAACAAGGCATTTAAAATGTTTTAATAACATATTAAAGTCTTCTTTTCATGACAGTAAGACATGTCTGCTTCTGGCAGCACCAATTTACTTCAAAAGAGGATAAAGGGCATCAAAGAATCTATCTATATGAAACTCCATATAGAGGTTTGCTTTCATTGTGGCAAAGCTAGCCACTGGGCAAAAAAAAACTGCCCTTGACTCAATTGCTGACAGTATGCTGTCCAAATTGGACAAGCAGGACACAAAAAAGGCTGCCAAACTTTTCCAAGACAAAGTAGGACAGTCCTTCGAAATTCCTGCTTTACAGAACAGTCTATCAGATATCCTAGGTCTGTAGGCTAAAGATGGATGTCCCAACATTGCAAAGGAACCTTGGATGACTGTCCTGGCAGCAAGCTGTTTCTGTCATTTCTAAGTTTTGGAAGTTGCTTGTTTTGCACTTCCTGTTTATTCAGGTAATATTTTATCCTCCTCAGGTCTCTGATGGTGCTCAAGACTAGATAGTTATAGTTATATAGTTTTTCTTAAGAAACACATAAGATATGTAAAGTTTATAAGGTTGAGAAACATAAAACTTACTTATCTAAGATGTTTTAAGGTCTAAAAAGATATTTTTGGAGGGTGATATAAGTTATGATGGAAAATAACTTAGGTATAAAATGTTGGACTCATCAAGATAGAATAGATAATAGAGTATTTTGAACTTGCCAAGTATTAATGACCTGAACATTGTGAATGTAATTCTTACCTGATAGTTGTTCTTACTGTACATAGCTTTACTAGGTTAGAATTAAAACCTTTCCTTTCCCTCTTCTGCCCTGCAGGCATACATGCAGACAGAATACTGAGAATACTGTATACATAATAAATAAATAAATCTTAAAAACAAAAAAAAAACCTTTCCTTTTCAATTAGACAAAAAGGAGGAAATGTTGTGGGATGTTTGTAAACTCTGTAAAGGTGTATTGCTGTTATTAGTGTAATAAAAAGCTGAATGGCCGATAGTTAGGCAGGAGAGTGTCAGGACTTTTGGGCAGAGAGAGAACTCTGGGAAGAAGAAAGGTAAAATTGCTAGCCAGTCTCAGAGGAAGCAGGATGGGCACTATGGAGATGAGGTAACGGTCTCCTAAAAGAACACAGATGAAAAAAATATGGGTTAATTTAAGTTATGAGAACTAGTTAGGAACAGGCCGAGTTTTTATAATTAGTAATAGATCTCTGTGTTTTGTTTTGTTTTTTTAAAGATTTATTTATTTATTATGTATACAACATTCCTTCCATGTATGCTTGCATGCCAGAAGAGGGCACCAGATCTCATTATAGATGGCTGTGAGCCACCATGTGGTTGCTGGGAATTGAACTCAGGACCTCTGGAAGAGCAGTCAGTGCTCTTAACCTCTGAGCCATCTCTCCAGCCTGATCTCTGTGTTGTTATTTGGGGCTGGTGGTCCTGATGAGAAAGTCTTACTACAACATGGTTACATGGCTGAGCCTTGCAACGAGGTTAGTAGAGCAGCCCATGCCCTGTTGTCAGAATAACGCAGCTTCTTTCCTGATTAACTTCTGAACACATGGCCCTGCTGACACACCTATTCCATAGGCTAACCTTCATCATCTGCCTTTTTGTGATCTGACTGCCCTCACTTCCCTTGACCGACAGCTAAACTTCCTTGTACTCTGTAATCAACAAGGATGTTTGTGTTCTTTCTGGCCGGTGGTTTTCCGCAGAAGCATTCCCAGTACACAATGCCCTGATCTTGACCTCTGGCTGCTCAGCATGTCTTGGGACAGCTCCCTAAAGGTATAAAAGGCTCTAGCTCAGGACAAAATAAAGGTTGCTGCAAATCCCGGCACCCCACACACCTCCCCACCAGTCTCGGCATCCAAACTGCGCTGGTGCAGCACTGCTTGAGTAGATTGAGGATGCGCTCAGAGCCTCCTCACTTCTGAGCATGTCTGTGAGGGTGTTTAACTGAGCAAAGAGGGCCCAGCCTGAATATGAGTGGCGCCATACTGTGGGCTGCAGCCTTGAACTGAGCGAAAATCAAAAGTGAGCTGAGCACCAGCATTTGTCTCTTTCTGCTTCCCGACCGCATGGTCTCTGTGAACAGCTGCCTTACACACCTGCCACCTTACACACCTGCCGCCAGGACTTCTCCCCCATGAGGGACTGCACCCCTCCAACAGGGAGGAGACAAAGCCATGCTTGCCTTCCTGGAGTTGCTTTGGTCAGATATTCAGTCAAAGCAATGAGAAAAACAACTAGGTCAGGTACTAACATAAGAGAAAAAGAGAAGCCGGTTACCTCACTCAGGATAGCGTTTTCTATTTCCATCCATTTGCATGCAAACTTCAAGATGTCCTTGTTTTTTACC
>PVIU01024509.1:0-25427 GCA_004026605.1 Ondatra zibethicus
TTGTTTAGTTTGTTTTAACAAACATTTGCCTGGAAATGCCCCCCCCCCCCATTGTCTTCATGCCTCTGGCTTCTAGCAGAGGTTGGTATTGTGGCTGATTCATAAATATTGGTTGAGGGTGAAGAGTTAATGAATGCATACTTCAGATCAATATTTGTGGCATCTTAGTTTTTGGATGGTAGTTGATGGTATCTGGAGGATTGGTGCTTGCTGCCCTGGTGCCCGGGGATGCTGCAGAACTCCATAGCACTCAGAGCAGCCTTGGTGACTCTGCTGTGGTCATTCTTACACTTTATACTATTTTAGATTTATACATTTGTAAACATATAGGACTTTAGAAGATACCAAAGAGACAACACCTTTAGTTGTTTATATTTAAAATTCCTTATTTTGTGACATTTTTACTTACAGAAATTGTGCATTACTAAAAAGATGTATTTTTATTTCATGAATATGGGTGTTTTGCCCACTTTTTTTGTGCGTGGTGCCTAAGGAGGCCAGGAGATAGTGTTAGATGCCCTGGAATTGGAGTTAGGGGTGGGTGTGAGCCAGCATGTGGGTGTTATGAACTGAAACTGGGTCTTCTGCAAGAGCAGCAAGTACTCTTAACCTCCGCTTTTAACCCTCTGATCATCCCCTAAATTGTATATTTTTAAAGGTATACACCTTGGTGTTTTGATCATCATTATAAAATGACCAGCCCATACCATATAATTAACATCAATCATCTCTGAATTTACTAATTTTGTGCCATTGTTTGGTCAACTTCATGCCTTTCTCGGAATTACAGTTTCTGGTAACACCATCTTTCTTTCTACTTTCATGAGTGTTTAGTTTTGATTGCACTTGGGAGATTACATTTGCTTTCTCTTTCTATATTTTACTTTGCAGAATGTCTTCTAGCTCTACTTGTAAAGTGGAGAATGGCAGGATACTTTTCTTTTTAAAAGCTGAATAACATTCCATTGTAAATATAATACTGTTATTTGTTATGTTTTAAAAATTCATGCATCTATTAAAGACATTTAACTGTTACCATACTTGGGTATTGTGAGCAGTGCTGCAGAGAGCGTGGCAGCATAGGTTTCTCTCAGTGATCCTACTTTCGGTACCTTTGGATGCACTCAGAAATGGAATTGTTGGCTCATTTAGTAGTTTCGTTGTGGAATTCCAACACTATTTTCCATAGTGCTGTGCCAGTTTTCAGCAGGTGTTCAGTGCTTTCTTTTTTGTCCTGTTTCACAAGAACGTTTGCTCTTTTTGGTCTGTTTACTAATATTCATCTGAGTAGACATGAGGTGAGTTCCTATTGAGGTTTGGTTTTCAGTCTCTGATTGGAGATGGCTGAGTAGGTAGACTCTTTCTCACACATGTCTGTTAACATCTGTTTCTTCCTTGCTCAGGTTCTTAGTCCCTATTTTAACTGGATCATTTATATTTCATTTTTGAGTTATGTGACCAAATATTTTGCATATTAAATTCCTTATTAGACACATAGCTTTCAAGTATTTAACCCCCCTTCCCCTGGTAGGTAACCCTATAATGTGTTTCCTTTAATATCCAAATTTTTCTTATTGTAATGGAGTGGTACTTTTCTTGTTAATGTTTGTTGCTTGTGCTTTTAGTTCTGTATCTAGAAAATTATTTTCAAGATCTCTTGATATTTTCCCCTATGGCTTTTCCTGGTTTTACAGTTGGAGGTTTAATCACTTTGAGGTGTGTGTGTGTTAGTGATATGTGAATTTCTGTTTTTCCATTGGCCCAGTTTATTATAGTAGTTAGCATGCATTTTTATGTGGAATAATATATCTAGATTTGAATAGTTACTCTGTCTAGACACATTGCTTATTTTCTGTCTTTGGTGACCCATGAAGACATGAGATTATGATGAATTAACCTATTTATAGACTATTCTAAGAATCATGTGATTTGATGGCACTCAGCACCCATGGTTGGTCAGAAAAATGTGCAGTAAATGATAGTTATTAGAAATTGTTACAATCCTTATTACTCCATGTAAAGACTGCAGAAGATGAAAACCAGAGGAGACAAAGGAGGCTAGATTGGCGGCTTGGCTGTTAGTTTCAGAAGCTTGAATCCTATTCAATCAGCTAGCCAATCAGTTGCAGTGAGAATCAGTTACATTTGACAGGGTTTGTTGGCTCTAGGGATAGCAGCTGGGATATCACAGTAGTGAGGGAAATCCTGGGGGTAATGATGAGTGCAGAGTGATAGAGATTCAAGTCATCTATATAGAAAGTGAACCTGACTAGGTAGGAGTTTCCTGTTCAAGATGGAAAGGGGGGTAGCGTTTTGTTTAAAAACCAAGTGGTTCCATTTTAGATTTAAAACTTTAAGGTGCTTTCTGGACCCGAGGGGTGTTGGATTTGTGTTTTATGTACTCGTATTCATAAAGGAACATCTAGGTTTCCTTGAGAGTAATTAAGAAATGAAGATTTGGGAATAATTTTTGTGGGTAGATTTAGAGTCTTCTAGAAGTGACTTACAGTGAGAGCCAGTTTTAAAAAAAAAACAACAAAACAAAAACAGTGCGAGGATAGATATGTGAAGAGCATATTTATTTAAAGAGTGGAATTGCAGCATATGGTAAGATGGTAGGTGGAGACGCCATCATGTGAGAAGCTTGAAATATAGTATTTTTCAAACATGGCTACTAGAGATTGAAGAAGAACGTACAACTTTGGTCTAGACACCCTATTTTTAGGGAAGTAAACCTTTAAACTTCCTTAATATTATTAAGTTAGTAAAGTCAAAGAGGAATTAAACATTACTTTTTATGCAGTTGCTGTCACTGACTTCATGTTTGTGGTTTCTTCCTTTGGCCTGTTCTGGGCAGTGTATCTATAGTGGTGTTTCTGGCTCATGCCCCTAGATGGCAGTAATATACCTTCCTTATGCCCGTGTTTCCCATCATTATCAGCCTCTTCAGGGACACCATCTAGTTGAAAACTGCCGCCTTACACATATCTGTCAGTTTTCCCTCTGTCTAGTTCATATATTTTCTTTATAGCCACACTACAGTGCACCTTGAACAGAGGTTCTGTTATGTTTTACATTTCCCTCTCATAGTCTAATATTTTTAATATTTATGTTAATTGCATTGTTGCTTCTTTAAAGACTAGACATCTCAGATTATATTGGGCTTGTATCCAAACACAAGTATTTCTCTTGTTTTTCTCTTTTAAACAGTTCACTTGCTAAAATCAGGTTCATTTATAGGTATCATATTTATCAGTTAGCTAGAGAGCTTTGATAATGATTTTAATCTGAATGTATGCTGGTGATTTCATCACTCCTTATTATATATTAGAGTATGTATGTACTTGTATACTTAAGCAAAAGTTTATATTTCAAATGTGGTAAGTCATATATATTTACTTTCAAAAACCTTAACCCTTTTAATTATAATATCTTGGCCCTTTTACTTTGGAGACTGTGAAAAAAGAATTTAT
This sequence comes from Ondatra zibethicus, assembly GCA_004026605.1. Taxonomy (NCBI): domain Eukaryota; kingdom Metazoa; phylum Chordata; class Mammalia; order Rodentia; family Cricetidae; genus Ondatra; species Ondatra zibethicus. The sequence continues at coordinate 3,474 of PVIU01024509.1, forward strand.
TTATTTGCCTCTTCTTTTCTAACATTTACCATACAAACAAATAAACATGAATAAATGATGACTTGTTTCAGAGTATGAATTCCCTTGACCAGGGCTGTGGATGGATTCAAGAGGGCTAGGCATAGGCATTGTGAGGCATAGGGACTTGCTCTCTTACAACTCATTCTTTTCTGCAGACACTTCTTTCTTTTACTCTCTTTGTTTATGTCACGACTCATTTTCTGAGATTTCTATCAAATATCCTTAATTAGCAAATATAAGTTGCTGCAGAAGCTCCTTTGGCCAATAGCCTTTAAGATACCAGCCCACTTGGGGGTGGATCTCTTATATTATAAATGCAGTTGTAAAGTGTGTGCTTGCTCTCTTGCTTCTGGTTTTCGCTCCCGGCTGCTAGATTCAGTTCCTGTTCCCCATTTGTGCAGAGAACTGTGATCTAGGACAGTGATCTGTAAGTCTCCCCTAAATAAATAACCCTTTATTATATGTAATTTTTAACTAGTGTGGGATTATTTTATAACTTCTGTCATCAATAAGTAAATTTTTACTATAGTCTTTTCAGAGATGAGTTGATAACTGGAAACATTTTCCAGTTTGAGCAGTAAGGAAACTGTGCAAAGCAAGTCTAAAGAGCTTTATTTCTAGTCACCTCTCTTAAGATTTGGAGCCTCCAATAGGAGAGAACATTTGATATTTTTCTGGATCTGTATCATCTCACTCAGTCCGATGTTTTCTATTTCCATTCATGACCCTGCAAAGTTCATGATTTCAGTTTTTCATACAGTTGAATAGCAGTATTGTATGGTGTATATATACCACATTTTCATTATCTATTTGCCAATTGTAGAACATTGAAGTCGTTTCCCTTTCCTACCTATTGGGAGTAGAGACGCAATAAACATGGCTCAGCAAGTAGCTGGAGTCTGATGTAGAGACCTTTGGGAATATACTTGGTCTTATGGTAGGTTTACTTTTTAGCTTTCTGAGTATTCTCCACACGGATTTCAATATTTAGATTCTTGATTTGGTTTCTGAATATGATGTATGGTAGGGAATCCTCATTGTTTTGCTTGTGGAAATCTTACTCAGTATTACTTTTTCCTCTTGTATATCCTTTAGTTTACTTGATTGAAGCATCTTTTTTTACAGACCCAGATCTGTTTTATATACTCAGTATGTGGAAAAAAATAGTTAAAAGAATGAATGATCCTTGTTTTTTGTTTTGTTTTGTTTTATGACTAGGTCTCAGGGCAGTCTGACCTTGAACTCCTGATTCTGGTGACTCTACTTTCAAATTCTGGTATTATAGAAATGAACCCCCACTCTCAGCTTTTAATGTCAATTTTGCATGTGAACATTAATGTTGTTGGAGGTCGTTTGTTTCCTGGCCGCCTGGCAGTTCAGACCCGAAATAACCACACAGAAACCATTTTATTTAAATCACTGCTTGGACCATTAGCTCTAGCTTCTTATTTTCTAACTCTTACATCTTAATTTAACCCATCTCCATTAATATGTGTATCACCACGAGGTTGTGGCCTACCAGCAAAGTTTTGGCTTCTGTCTTTGGAAGGGCTACATGGCTTCTCCCTGACTCTGCCTCCTTTCTTCCAGCATTCAGTTTTGTTTCTCCCACCTAGCTAAGTTCTTCCTTGCTATAGGTCCAAAGCAGTTTCTTTATTCACCAATGGTATTCACAGCATACAGAGTGGAATCCCATATCAAATTAATGGTCACTTTCTGATATTAGCATAAAAGTGAAAAAATGAAAGAAAAATTTAGTGTAGTACCTTTCTCTGTAAATTTTTAAATTTTACTTAGTTTATGTGCATGAGTGTTTTGCTGCCTGTTTGATATGCACTTTGTGCATCGTTATGGATGGTTATGAATCACCATGTGGGCATTGGGAACCCAACTGGTACAAGTACTCTTAACCACTGAGACATCTCTCTGGCCCCTTTAATTCTTTTTATTTAGTATACAAAATAGGCTTGTATTAGAATATTATCACGCATGTATGTCATAGTACCTACCTCTGTTCGCACCTTTCCTGTTAACTTCATGTGGTAGTTTGAATGAGAATGGGCCTCATATGTTCTTATGTTTGAATGCTTGGTCCCCAGTTGATGGAACTGTTTGGCAAGCATTAGGAGGCATAGACTTTTGCTGTAGGAGGTGTATTACAGGGGTTGTGCCTTGAGGTTTCCACAAACTTGTATCATTCCTAGTGTACTTTTTGTCTCCTGCTTGCCCTTTGAGATGTGAGCTCACAACTGTTTCTGCTGCCATGCCTTTGGTCCTTCTTCATGAACTCAAACTCTATGAAACTGAAAGTTCAGTCAAACCTTTCTTTTTATCAGTTACTTTGTGTGTGAGTTTTATCACAATAATAGAAAAGTAACTAAGACACCTTCCTTCCACAACTGTTCCTTTTCCTCCTTCCAAATAGTCTTTCTTCTGCTTTTATATCATATGTGTGTGTAAAATCAAATTTAGAATTCATATTTAAGAGCATGAGGTGTTTGTTTCCTCTTATTACTCTCTTATTTTCTCTTTCTTCACCTCCAAGTTTTGGACCTATTCCTTTCTTCACAGACCCACCCATATACTTTTATATATATATATCTATATCTATTATGCATATATTTGCATTTAAATCTAGAGTCTGCATATGAAAAAATACAATATTTGTTTTTCTGAGTCAAGGTTAACAGCATCCTTTCTGTTTATTTAAAATATATTTATTATTTTATGTATATATGATGTGTGTATATGAAGTGGGATGGAGAGATGGAGAAGGGTGTGGAGGTCAGAGGACAACATTGTGGGGTTGTGGGTCCAGGGGCTTGAACAAAGGTCAGAAGGCTCGTTCAGAAAGCACCTTTGTCTGTTGAATTATCTCAATAGCCTAACACTATTTCTTAAAGATAATATTCTTTCTCCATTGAATGAACTTCATGCCCTTGTGAAATGTCAGTTAATTATACACATAGAGCTTATTTTTGTACTCTTTATTCGATTCCATTTACTTGTATGTTTATCTTTATGTAAAGTAACATACTGTTTTATTTGTAGCCTTGCAGGCTTCAGGTAGCCTAGTTGGTAGAGCTTTTGCTTAGCGTGCATGAAGCCCTGGGTTTGATCCCCAGTACTAAATGAAATGGGTTTGGTGTGATATATGCCTGTGATCCCAGTACTTGGGAGCTGGAACCAAGAGGATCAGAAGTTTAGAAATTCAATGTCATTCTTGACAGCATAGTAAGATTGAGGGTAGTTTAAGATATACAAGACCTAGACTTATTTTTTTTTTTTTGAAAAATGTCTTCTAATACCAAAATTATTTTAGTTCGTTGGGGTCGGCTCAAGTTTCATATGATATTTAAGGTGGGCTTTTCTATTTCTGCAAAAAAGACTGTTGATTGAGAGTACATTGATTCTATGAGTTACTCTAGTTGTAGGCTGTTGCAGTGTTGGTAATGGAGCCAGGCCTTCATGCATTCTGAGCTACTTTTTTTATTGTGTTTTCTTTTAGCTCTGGAATCTAGATATTTATTGGTAATATATAGAAGCAAAACTGAATCTCTTTGTGTTAGACATTTTACTAGAGTTTCAGGAATTAACAAAAATTGTCCACTGAAAACTATAGCATTGCTGAGATTCATTCAAGGAGACCTAACAAATAGAGATGCAGTGCTTCTGAACTAGATTCTGATTGTCAGTAGGATAGAAGGCGTGTTTGGCAGTGAAGCAGATGAAGGAGGGCAGAAATACATCTGGGACAACTAACTATTCTTTTGGTAAAGGTGCTTTAGCAAGTGCAATTTCTCACACGTTATTGGACTACTAGGGTACTTATCTGTCAAGCAGTGAATCTAGTTGTCCTTTTTTGAAAGATGTTTATGATTATTATTTATATACATATATATATATATAATATGTGATAGGAGTGGCACATATGTACAGAAGTCAGAGGACAGCTTGTGAAGTTCGTTCTCTCTTTCCAATATATGTCTGGAAAGGCAAGTGCCTTTACCCTTTACTTCCCGCCCTGGTCGCCTAGTCTTCCTTTACATCTCTGTAGATACAGAGAAGTAAGAAATGCGTCATCTACCCAAAATAATTAAAACTGAAAGTTCTTTAAGAATATGTGGCAGAAAATTCTAGTGATTTTAGATAAAGAAAATATTTCTTAAACAGGGAGTAAACTCCACAAATTATATAATTTGAAAGTGGCTTTTTAAAATATATTTGCTTGTGAGCCTAGCCTTTAGTGACTGAGCCATCTCTCCAACCCTAAAAGTGGCTAATTTTGACTTAATTAAAACAAAAAAGTTTCTCAGCAAAGTATTTTTTAAGATTTATTTATTATGGATAGTGTTTTGCCTGCATGTGTGCCTGCAGGCCAGAAGAGGGCACCAGATCTCATTACAGATGGTTGTGAGTATATGGTTGCTTGGAATTGAACTCAGGACCTCTGGAAGAGCAGCAGGCAGTGCTTCTAACTGAGCCATCTCTACAGCCCTGCAGTAAAATAAATTGTTAAGGGCATTCCAGATGCCACAGGCCTGTAATTTTGGGTGCTCCGGAACCTAAGATACCAAAAGCCAAGGCCAGTTTGGGCAATTTAGTAGGATTCTTATCTCAAAATGAAAAATAAGCAGTTAGGGGGAGGTAGGTCACTTTTGGAATTAGTATCCAAGAGGCCCCGTGTTTAAACATTGCTAGTATTCTAAAAAAAATTAGTGAAGAGGGAAAAAGGAAAGGAAGAAAGATAAATTGTTAATAAAATGCAAAGAAAGTGAGCATTTTGGTGCATCCTGTAATCCGAGCACTCAAGAAGTTGGACCAAGAGTATTATTGTCAATTCAAGATCAAATTTTACTGCATAACCAGTTCCACATCAGTCCTGCCTCCTATCCCCGAAGCCTCCAAAAAGAAAAGAAAAGAAAAAGAAAAAAAAAAAAAGAAGGTTGTGTGTGGGGGAATTGTGGCTCATGATCTGAACTTTGGAGGTGGGAGCAGGTTCAGGAGTTCAAGGTCATTGCAAGTACATAGTAATTTTGAGGCCATACTGACCTTTATGATAGCTCTCAAAACAAGAGCAACAACATTAGGATGGAGAGGTGATTCAGTAAAGTACTTGCTGTAAATACTTGAAGACTAGAGTTCAGTTTCTTCAGAACCCACAAACCAATAACTGACTTGGTGTAGTTGCAAATGCTGTAGTCCTAGCACTAGGAAGGCAAATATAAGGGGAGGGTCCTTGAACTTGATGTTCTGTCAATTCAGCAAACTCAGAAGCAGTGAGAAACCCTGTTAAAAAATAAGTTGTGTAGCCAAAACAATTAGGAGTAAATTATTTGGACACTTTGATGAAGAGTCCAGGGCTCTGCCTTTTCTGTGGACACTGTTGGGTTGACTGCCTTGCTCTGCCAAAGCAGGTCGGTTTTCCCAGGTTCCTCTTCCATGGGAAAATCTTACAGACTTCCTGAATCTTGCAGCCTAAGGCCCAGGCAATCCTGTTCAGCAGCTGAATTTATAATACTGTCCTGTATGATTCTGTCACCCCTTTATCATCAGCAAAAAGCTTGGAATGTTAGGTTTCAAGAAATTCGTCTTTCCAAAGTCTGGTATTTAGACAAAAGTGAACATTCATTCCCTCAGGAACTTAAGCAGATAGTTCCTATAGCTAAAATGAATCGTTTTCCTTATCTTTGACAAAAGGGTCATATGGCTGCTCCATTAACCTATGCCTAATGTGCTGTTTAGCACATCAAATCGAACACACTGGCCACTAGATATTTCAATATCACCAAAACTGTTATAGAGTCATCCTAGCTTGGATATCCCATCACCTACCCTTGATCTCTCCAAATCATAGGGGAGACGCGTCCTTTTCCAGGTGTCAGGGGGATCAGTATAGTGAGAGGAGATTTCTGCCACAATAATGTGACTTTTCTAGTATTAGTAGACAAAATAGGCAGCTCGAGGGTGACACTTATTTAGTAGAGGAGGAGAGGAGAAAACAGCTGAAGAGGTGGAGAAGGCAGCTCTTATGGGAACCAGGAGAAGCTTCTGGGAAAAGTGAGGGTTCTGATAGAAGGGGACGGGTAAGTGTCTTTAAAAAGAAAGATGTGTTCACATGGAGGGCATAAAGAGATGCCCCAGGAAGGTGTAGCAGGCTGTAGTAAGTAGATGAGAGGCAAATGGTTTGAGCAGGTGGAGGGAAGAAGCAGCTGAAGACTGTAGAATTTGGAGTCATATTTGATGGGTAGCAGAAACCAGCATAAATAAATGATCCATACATACCTTAGGAGAGTCAAATTAGCAACTTCCTGTGGAGTGGTTGAGACCCTTGAAGGGAAATCATATATGCCAATCCTGAGGTTTCGACACCAGGTGAACAAAAATTGAGGTATGGTGATATAGAAGGTTTATTGTAGGAATATTGTAGGTATTAGTCAGAATTCAGCCAGAGACTTCTAGAAGAGTCCAGAATTAATGGGGCCATAGAGGTGGGGGAGTGGGAATGAGAGAGGAAGAAGAGAGAGGAGAAAGGGAAACTAAGAGGCCACTAGTGAGCCAGGAAACCAAGAGGCCAAGACCCCACATAGCCAACATGTTGGGTAAGGAAGGGAAGCTGCAGGGAAGAGGAGTGAAGCTCAGGTGTTGATTGAGTTCTGTCCTGCCCAGTTCCTGCAATCGTTAAGTCCCAAAGAAATCACACAGAGGTCTACATTAATTATAAACTGATTGGCGCACTAGCTCAGGCTTCTTATTAACTCTTATAACTTATATTAGCTCATTATTCTTTTCTATGTTAGCCACATGGCTTGGTACCTTTTTTGGCGCGGCAGCCACATCTTGCTTGTTCTATGGCTGGGTCACGACTGCAGAAAGCAGAATTCTCTTCCCAGAATTCTCCTGTTCTTGTTGCCCTACCTCTACTTTCTGCCTGGTTGTCCCGCCTATACTTCCTGCCTGGCTACTGGCCAATCAGCGTTTATTTAAAATATAATTGACAGAATACAGACCATTGTCCCACACCACTCAGGCTGAGAGGTTGAGGTTAGAGGGTAGGGTTTGCTAGCCAAGATGACTCTAACAGGTATTGGTGATGCTGAGAGTGTCTGCTTTGATATGTTTAACAGGCACCTCAGACCTTTTAGCAATAAAAACTATGTTTTTAAGTCTCTGAGGGAATGCTGACTTTTATCTAAATGCTAGACCTTGGGAAAAGGAATTTCTTGAGCCCTAACATCTTAGAAGTTTTTGCCTGACCATCATGCATGATGTACACACCCACCCGCATACACATAAACAAGCAAATAAATAAATGTAATTTTAAAATGTAAATAAAAATAGAATGTTGCTTAATAAAAAGTAATCTGTGTGCTTAATGAATTGTACCCTAAATTTTACCTTTTTCCTGATTATTATTTTTACTTTAGAAATACAAACCTGGGCGATGTGATGATATTTTGAAATGGAAACCTCCTAGTTTGAACTCAGTGGATTTTCGACTTAAGATAACAAGAATGGGAGGAGAAGGGTAAGTGTGCACTCCAGGCCCAAATAAGGACTTTTTTTAGTTTTTGAGATCAAGATAGCCCCAGCTAGTCTTGAACTCAACATCTTATTGTTTCCCAAGTCTTGGGATTATTAGCCTATATCACCATTCCTGACTACCTTCATAAGGTTTCATTTCACCCCCTGTCTGATTTGCATGAAATCATATTTCATATAAGACTTTACTGTTTATAGGCTAGTTTACTTTACTGTGAAAAAAGAAAGTAAAATAGTCTACATTTTACATGTGTATCTCATTTTCACACATTATTTTACTTTTTATATATACCTAAGACTGTTGACAAAGTTTTTTTCAAATTTTAAAGTTTTCAATATAAAATAAATAATCTCAGCAATCAAATTCTGCATATGAGATCATTGATTTTAAAACCACAGGTCCTGAATCAGTGGGATTTTTCTTTTGAAGGGAGTTTGTTTATACATTATTAGGGGAAGTTTTTCATTATTGACCTAGAGTTTTCATAATATTCATTTTTTTTATTTACTACCTATTTTTACTGTTGACTCTTTTGTAAAGGATGTTTTAGTGTGAATATTTATTGTATTTTCAAAACCTTGGGTTTTTTTTTTACAAAATTAAAAAACTTGTCAAAGCAAATACAATAAAATAGGAAAAGTTTAATTGAAGAAAATAATAAAGAGGAAGTAAATAGGATAATGATAGCAAAGGGGTAAAGTTTTCAGGGCATGCCATTGAAGTTTGTTTTGTCTGTCAAAGGTAAAGTGCAGATGCACCTTTGTAGATAATGGAGACAAGGACATATGATTGATTGCAAAAGTCCATACTTGAAGACTAAATATTAGTCTTTTAATAGAATATAAATATCTTTTAAGAGAATATTCAAAAGGGGTGTTGTGAAATGTAGTGAATCTTAAGTAAAGAAAGGTACTTGATTAATAATGCATATTAATGCTAGTTTTTAAAATTAAAGTGTTTAGTATTTTATACTTTTTGTGACTTAATTTGCTATTGTGCTTAATAGCAAAACTTTGTTAAAGAATAATTTTTCTCTGGCTCCTGAGTTTATATTCAGGTCTCTTTATGTTACTAATTCATGGATAGATAATTTTACTTATTTGTGTGTGTGTGTCTATGTGTATGTATGTGTCTGTGTTTATGTGTACAGTTTACAGAGGACAACTTGTAGAAGTTAGTTCTTCAAACATGTGGGTTTGCAGATTATCAAGTGTTGGTGGCAAGAACCTTTTCCTGCCGAACTATCTAGCTAGCCACATAGACTATAGGAACACGTTTTGTATATAAACATACAGATGCATGATTGGGAGGCTGTTTATGAAAATATTTTGTCTGAATGTTTGATGAATACTGAGTCAAGTTTATTTTTCTGATGTATTAGCATTCTGTCTAGCTGTGGAGGCTTACTCCAGTAAGCAAGAATGGATACTTGTGAAAGACCATCCCACTTCAGAAACAGTGCATGATGGAGATTATTTTGGTGGGGCCATTTTTCAAAAAACAAAGGTGTTTATGATTGTTTAGAAACTTATATTTTGCTTTGCTTTTTTGAGACAGAATCCTTCTCTCTAGCAAGGCTGGCCTAGAACCTAGAGAGCCTCTTTCAGAATCCTTAGTGCTGGGATTTTAGGTGTGAACCACCATGTTTGCTTGTTTGTTTTTTGTTTTGTTTGTTTGTTTTGACTTTTCAAGACATGATTTCTCTGTATAACAGTAGCTCTGGCTGTCCTGGTACTAGCTCTGTAGACCACACTGGCCTCCAATTCACAGAGATCTCCATGTCTCTGCCTCCATAGGGTTGTGATTAAAGACATGCACCACCATCTCCCAGCATAAGATTTTTTTTTTTAAAGATGTACTTATTATTTTATGTGTGTGTGTGTCTAAATCGCTATATGTGTGCCACATGTGTCCCTGGTGACTGAGGAAGTCAGAAGAGGCTATCAAATACCCTGTAACTGCAGTCACAGGTAGTTGTGAACTGCCATATGGATGTTGGGAACTGAACCTGGGTCGCTGCATAAGAAGCAGGAGCTAAGAGTAGCAAGTCTTGTTAACTGCCGAGCCCTCTCTCCAGAATACTGGGAAGTAAGATTTTAACAAGAAAGTAAAATTTATTAAACTGCTTCATTACTAATAATTTCTTTTTTTCTAATACTGTGTTTATAATATTTTGTTAGTGACTATTGGCTATTGTATCTGATTTTCGTTGTTTCATCTAATTTTGAAAAATCTTGAGTTGTGTCTGGCAGTTAAAAGCCACCTGAGGATAAAGAGAATGCCCATCTCTTTAAGCTGAAAACATGTTAACTGTTTTCCTGTAATTATCCATTATAATTAGTTGTAGTAAAATGTAACTGAATGTTTTTTTCATGTTATTTTTTCAAATTTTTGTTCTTTTATAAATATATGCTTTTTTAAAAATAAAAAATGTATTACATTTTAAATATCAAAATGTCATTCTTTAATGTGATTTAAGGTACATCAATATAGGTACTTAGTTTATTTAAAACAGGTGTCAATTAAAAATAATGATATGACAAGATTGGGTGTGTTCAGAGTGGTCTGGCTGGAGAGATGGCTCAGAGGTTAAGAACATTGACTGTTCTTCCAGAGGTTCTGAGTTCAATTCCTAGCAACTACATAGTGTCTTTCAACTACCTGTAATGAAATCTGGTGTCCTCTTCTAGCCTGCAGGGATACATGCATCGTATACATAATAAATAAATCTTAAAAATAACAATCTTGAGAACCATTGTATGGTAACTGTTATATGAAATATTTGTTAGCCAAAATGGTTTTTTTTTTCATGTAAAGAATGTTATGTGATATATTTTAACTGTATAAGTGAGGTTATGTCTAATATTGCACACTACCTCATTTGCTAAAAATATGCCTGCATGGAAGGGATAATAGCTTTGTCCAGGTGCCCAAAGCACGACTCAGTGGTTATGGGCACTTTTTTTTTTTCCAGGTAGAGGATCCAGATTTGGTTGTCAGCACCCACTTGGTGACTTACAACTGTCTGCAACTACAGTTCTAGGGGATCCAGTATTTCAAACCACTGTATGCTCCTGCACACACTTGGTGCACAGACATGCACTCAGTCTCTCTCTTCTGTCTCTTTTGCGGGTGTGCACACATGCACACGCACACAAAATATTTAAAAAGTGGTGGCATCTGGAATGTAAGGAGCAGGACATGTACAGTGAAGTGAGGCAGAAATATTAAAATACCATGAAATAATTTACAATCTTTTAAAAATTGATTCCGAATATTTCTAGGAAATTTAAAATGGAACAGTATGTTTTGAAAGGTATAATATCAACTTTTGAAAATATCTGCAGTGAGTTATTTTAAGTGAGATTTCTAGGTTTTCTTGCTATGACTTTGAGTTTCATTTAGTTGGTAAAATACAGTAATAATAGTTCTTGTTAGGTTCAGATTCAATCTGAAGAGAAAAATCTATTGTGTTATGTTTATTACCCTACTGGTAGCATCTAAAAATTGATCTTTCCAATTCTTAGAATTTTTCAAAATTTGAACTATATTAATCTACTGTCATTTTATCATGGCTTAAAATAAACTTTGTGTATCTTAACGATTTAAGTGTTAAATTTTATAAACATAACTTTTAAAGTTTTACCTGGCAATGGTGGCCCACACCTTTAATCCCAGCTTTTGGAAGGCAGAGGTAGGAGGCGGATCTCTGTGAGTTTGAGGCCAGCCTGGTTACAAAGTGAGTTCCAGGACAGCTAGGGCTCTTAAACAGAAAAACCCTGTCTCAAGAAACTTTAAAAAAAAAATCATTGTTTTGAAAATATTGTGGGTTTTGTATTAAGTGCTTTATAGCCCAGATCCACAGTTAAACCATGAACTACACAGATAGTAAACTCTTGAGTGCAATAACATTGATTTACAGTGAAGGGTATAGATTTATTGTATTGCACAGTAGTTAAGAACACAGATTTGAGTGCTAGACTACTTGGGTTGAAATTATCTTACTCATGGCCTTTGACACAGTATTTACTTTCTGTGCTTCTGATTCCTCATCTCTGTCTTGATTATTTTCCTCTTTCTGTGATAAAACAATATGACCCAGGTAACTTTGGAAAGAAAGTGTTTACTTTAGGGCTTATGATTTAGAGAGCTATTTAAGACCCCATGGCCATCATGGCGGGCTGTGACAGCAGTTAGGCAGGCATGACACTAGAGCAAGTAGCTGAGAGCTCACACCTTGAGACCACTGGGAGGCACGCCTGGGGGTGTGGAGGCAGCAGAAAGGCTGAGACTGAGAATAGTCTGTCTCCTCCAACAAGGTTACACCTTCTGATCCTCAAACAGTTCCACTATCTGGAGACTGAAGTATTCAAATATATGAACCTTTAAGGGGTCATTCTCATTCAAACCACCACAACTGGTAAACAACTAATTGGTGTCATAGGATTTTTTGAGGAATAAATGTGTAAAATAATTAGAACAGAGCTGGGTACATGACACATTTAGATGTCTGCTGCTGCTTTTCTCGTTTTCATATAGATAGCTTTCAAAGACCATATTCCCCTTTTGCCTGTAGAATTACTGTTCCTTGGTGTACTTTTTAAATTCAAGTGTCTCTGTGAACCATTTCTTGTTTGCTTCCTGTCCTTGTTAATTTTTTCTTTTCAAATGCATGCAATCATGAATTTCTGAAAGAGACTATATTAGTCACTTTTCTTTTGCTTTTTCTCTTACCAGAAGATGTAGAAGGAGGGCTCACTTGTTGGTCCCGGCCGTCCGGCTAGCTTAGCCCTGAAATAACCACACAGAAATTGTATAATTAAATCACTGCTTGGCCCATTAGCTCTAACTTTTTATTGGCTAACTCTTACACATTAATTTAACCCATTTCTATTAATCTGTATATCACCACGAGGTCGTGGCTTACCAGCAAAGTCTCAGAACGTCTATCTCTGGCGGTGGGTCCATGGCATCTCCTGACTCTGCTTTCTTCCTCCCAGCATTCAGTTCTGTCTTTTCTACGTACCTAAATTCTGCCCTATTAGGCCAAGGCAGTTTCTTTAATTCATTAACCAATGAAAGCAACACAAAGACAGAAGGACCTCATATACCAAGAAGCAGCTTAAGGACAAAGGCTTATTTTGGTTACAGTCCATAATGGCAGCTATGGCATGGCTGCAGGTGCCTGGAACAGGAAAGTGGGTGGTTGCATTCTGTTGTTGGCACCCTGGGAAACAGAGCCAGCACACTGGAAGTGGGGCAAGGCTATACATTCTCCAAGCCTGTCTTCAATGATGTATTTCTACAACCCCTCAAGCATTGTCACCAACTGGGGACCAAGTGTTCAAATACATGAGCCCATTGGAGCATTTTTTTCATTCAAAACACTGGAGGGACCACTGGTTTTTAAAAAGAAAGTAGTAAGTGATGATGAGAGTATAAAATGAAAGCTTTTGTGTACTGAGGTTGAGTGTCAATTTGCCAGAGAGTTTGGTAGCTCTTCAGAGTGCTAAGTATAGACTTAACCAGAAGGACCCACCTATTCTCCTCTCAGGCATATACCAAAGAGAAATAAGAACTGTGTCCATACAAAAACATAGACTTGAATTTTCTTGGAAGTATAGTTCATAAAACTCAAAAGGTCTGAATAATCCTGATGCCTATCAACTGATCAGAAGGTAGCCTTCAAATAAAACAGCTCTTCTGTAGGAAATACTGGTGCTGTGAACTGTTTTAAGCGAAGGGTCTCTGAATCCTGAAATTCTTCTTTTTGGAGTTTCATAAAATAGTGTATGTCCAACATTTGGACTGCTGCCTGTGACATAATAAATACATTCTTTTTCTTAAAAAACAATCTCTCTGGATTATGCTATAGCTGAGAGTATGAGACCTGTATGCTGTGTATGTATACTAGGACCACTGGTCATTAAGGCAGATAACTTCAAGTTGATAGAGAAACCCAAGAATTTGCTGATTTATATTTTTAAAGAAGAATGAAGAGGCTATGTTGATTTGCCTTGCTAAAGATAACATCTGGATGTGATTGGTGTAACAACCTGATTAAATTGTGATAACTCAATGATCATTCAATGCCTCTGATGATGGTACTTATCTCTGCAGTTCCCTTGGGGATGCCGTATCACTTCTGGGCAGGTGATTGTAGGCAGGTTGGGTTGTAGGGCTTTCATTTTGCCTTTTCTAGAATGATGACTCTTACTAAGGGTTAGAGAGTCAATGTGGAAATTTTTCCAGATGCCACATATTTTTCATTATATATTCAGTAATTGGGAAATAAGTGGAAGTTCTATTTGTGGACTTTCTACTCCATTTAGGTTTGTTTTTATTTATGTTTTATTTTATAAAAATTGTGCCATATGAATAATTAGACGCTATAATGTTCCAGTATACGTTGTATAATGCTCAAGTCAGGGTAAGCACTTTCTTAATGTGAAAAGCTACAAAAGCTTGTTTTCTAATCTTTTCAAATATATAGTTCATTATTGTTATCTGTGGTCAAACCTTTAGTTCTTCCTTCCTTGTAATTATAACTTAGAATCCATTGACCAGTCTCTCTGCATTTTTTTCCCCTTTCCTCTTCCCATCTTCTGGTAATTAGTACTCTGACTTCTGTAGAACTAACATTTCTATATTCCACATATGTGTGAGGTCATATGGTACTTACCTTTCTGTGCTGTGTGTCTCTTAATATGCTGCTTTCCATTTCCATCCATACTGAAAATGACAGAATTTCATTCTTGAGTCACACACCAGTTAATTATCTGACCATGTTAAGTTCCCTCTTTAGCTGGGAGAATATGGTTACATCTTTGTCCCTGATAATTAGTATCTGTTTAAAGTGAGTGTCTGGTAATTTTCAAGTGCTCTGGGTGTGTGTGTGTATGTGTTTGTCCAGTTATAGTAAATCATGTCAGTCAGAAAGTGGTTGCAGGATTTACAGTAAGGGTATGGTACATTTTAAAAGGCCTCATAGTATTAAGGTTTGGTCTATGCATTCTTTGTTTTAACCATTCCATTCTGTCAGTGTTCTGCAAAATTTAACATAGGTTAAAGTCTGTCTTCATGAACATGGCTGTGGTTTCATGAAGCTTTATTTCCAAAGCTAGGTTTCAGACCAGATACTGTGGCTGTAGCTTGCCACCTGCAGTTTATATTGCATGCTCGTGACAGTGTTGCAGGGTCCTCTTCAAGAGAAATCTGGCCTCCTCCTATCAAGAGGCCCAGGTATCTATCTTACATAGTATCTATGCATTAAAGGATATGAATCACGGGCTTAATAACAATCATAATGCTTTACTTTCTGTGCAAAAATGTACTCGGCAGTGAGCATGTTGGCACACGCCTTTAATTCCAATGCTCAGGAAACAGAGGCAAGTAATCTCTGTGAGTTAAAGGCCAGCCTGGTCTACATAGCAACTTCCAGGACAGCCAGGGGTATGTAGAGAGACCCTGTCTTAACCCCTCCCCACAGTGTCCTCACAGACTATTGTAATTATTTTCATTTGCTTAGATTTGTTTAAAAATAGTTTTTAATTAATTTTGCTTTTTATGCTTGTTTACACTAGTGTTACTGTCATAAGTTAAAGCACTATGTTGGCAAAATAATCAGGATATTTGAAAAATGTCCTTGTCTAGAAAGAATTGAGTCAGTAAGAATATAGCTAATGATAAACTCTGTAGGGATAAGCCTTTGTTTTGCTGTGTACTTTATTCTCCCTAGTTTTGAAATGAATGCCCAGCAGTTTTATTTTACTATACTTTAAATTACTTAAAGAAGTAGAATTTGGAGATTCTACTTATATATTCTACTTATATAGTACCATCAATGGTATTATAAAGAATGGTTAGTGAGTGCCATGAAAGGGGTGTGTGTCTGTGTGTAGAAGTATATAATGTACCTTGTTCATATTCAACCCAGATTCTTTCCACACTTTGTGGACCTTCCATACCCGATACCTCCTTCTCCCTCCTTCTAATTGTTCTCCTTCTCCTTTCTTTTTTTAAATTTCTTTTATAACTCATTGGACATACCCTAGAAGAAAATGATCCTTTCTCCACCAGCAACCATCCATTACCAATAGCTCCTCAGCCAGGAGTCGAGCCTAATGAGCCCCTCTTGCATTTATTTCTGTTGGAATGTTGACTAGTGCCAGTCTTGTGCAAGTAACCATAGTTGTTGTGAGTTCACAAGTGCGAACGTTGTGTTCAAAAACCAGTATTTCACAGCACTCCTCCCCATGCTCCCCTCTTAACAGTCTTTATACCCCTCTTCTATGTTTTCTGAGTCTTGAGTTGTTGATAGAAATTTCTTATTTAAGGTTGAACATTCAGTGGCCACCTGTTCTCAGCCCCTTGACCAGTTAGGAGTTTTGGCACTCGCTGCACAAAGATGTTTCTCTGACTGACTTTGAGAGAAGCATTAATCTCTGTGCATTAACATAAATGTTTTGAAGACACTTTGAATATGAGTCCACTTAGTAAAACAATAGTAGTAGGTTACACCCTAGGGTAAGAATACTGTGAACAAAATTTAATTTATACCAAAGTATAATGATCTTAGTGTTTCAGGAAAATAAAAGATTATCTTCTATTTCATTGATTTGTCTTTTTATAAAAATCCACGTTACTGGGGAGAATTTACGGTTCCCTTTTGTGGTCTCTCTGAGTCTCATTAATAAAAGAATTTGAAAGCAGGACCAGTGAGGTGGTGGCTCAGTGTATAAAGGTGTTTGCGACAAAGTCCATTTGGATCTGCGTTCTTTCTTGGGGGACGCACCTGATACACACACATATACACCATTGATAGAAGTAAAGAGCTGACTCCTGAAACTTGCCTTTGTTCTTTTTTGTTTGTTTATTTTAATTGTGCAATATATATTTTTTCCGCTTCCCTCCCTTCTCCCCTCCCCTTCAACCCTCTCCCATGGTCCCCATGCTCCCAATTTACTCAGGAGATCTTGTCTTTTTCTGCTTCCCATGTAGATTAGATCTATGCATGTCTCTCTTAGGGTCTTCTTTGTTGTCTGGCTTCTCTGGGACTGTGAATTGTAGGCTGGTTTTCTTTGCTTTATGTCTAAAAACCACTTATGTGTGAGAACATACTATATTTGTCTTTCTGGGACTGGGTTACCTCACTCAATATGGTGTTTTCTAGATCCATCCATTTGCCCGCAAATTTTAAGATGTCATTTTTTTTTCTCTGCTGAGTAGTACTCCATTGTGTAAATGTACCACATTTTTCTTATCTATTCTTTGGTCAAGGGGCATGTAGGTTGTTGTTTCTAGGTTCTATGTGCCCTTGCTCTTAAGGAAGCTTGGGGACCATTTTCTAAATTTTCATATAAAAGCGACAAACTAGGCAAGTTGGAAAGTAGGAGAAGAGGAGGAGTTTTTTCTTGCTGTGCCTTTTCATTTAAGGTTCATGAAAGTAACCATGTCCAGCAGTGCAGCTACAAGGTGGACGGGGCCCAGGAACTTTAGAGAATTGAGTGGAATATCCAGAGGGTCAATGGAAGCATCCCCAAAAGTAGGAGCAGGCAAGTGAACGAGGAAAAGGCCAGAAAACCCTGTGTAAAGAAGGTACTTGTCCCTTCTAGGACATTTTCACGTCATTGCTTTTCATGACAAGAAGCCCAGGTGAGGAATTCTATCTAGTCTTTCTGTGCGAATGATGTTTAGATCTGCTAATCTTGATACTGCTCTCATTTAGACTTTTTATTCTTCCTTCCTCCCTGTAAGTTAACTTTAAATACCATTCTCTCCCTTGTCTGTAGGTTTTAGAATTTTGGTGATTTCTTTTGGATCACCAGAAATCTTTATATTATCAAAACCAATCTATTTTGTATATTGGTCTTGAAAGTGGAGATTTCCTGTTTATTCTTAAAATGTGTTTCTCTAATTTTTCAAAGGGGTAAAATAAGTTCTGCTGTATTACACTAGCTTACTACAAAGGCAGTTTAAAAACTAACCTAAGTGAAATGAAACCATATTTTAGTCCAGCAACTTATGTTTGATATGATTGAATATGGAATTTAAAAATTAAGCTTGTTTTGGTTTATTGAGATTTGGCCCAAAGTAGTATTTTAGTTACTCTATACCCCAAGTTCAAATTCTCGTCTATAACTTAAGGATAAAAGGAAAAGAGATTTGAGCTTTTTAACCAATGTGCATTTCTAACATAAAATCAAGATTAGGTTAAATAGCTTTAATTATTAAAATCATTTAAAAATAATTCGCGTTATAATTATATTCCTTTACCTTTCAATGTCTATGTTGAATGAAGTCATTTATTTTGGCTTAAAGAGTTAGTTATAATGAGATGATATTTAATATCCTTTAACATATGACAGCTTCAAAATATAAATATGGAAATTTATTACAAAAAGAAAGGGCACATCATTGTTAATGCAGGCCTTTTATCTCAAGGAAATGGAACTCATATCAAGCTCTGTGTCTCAGGGGAGAGTATATGTGGGAGGGATTAGAGAGGCTTGGTTCATTCTTTGTATACATCAGAAAACTACCTTAGCAGGCTAGACTCTCAGGATAATAGGGACAGTTATAATTCAGTAATTTTGCAAGACTATGTACAGTGACGGAACTAGTAGTTTCTAGTACTTTAATTTTATTGTATTGGTCCCTTGCTGTTCATGATCTTTGTTTAAAAAGTATACTTTCTTATAAGAAATTTGTTTCACTACAGTAGAAACTTAGACTTTGGGTCTTGGGCACATGTTTACCAACATGTCTGGTAAGAACACTACCAATCTTTTGTAGTAAGAACACTACAATTTTTATGAAATGTATTTTTTTAACTAGAAACCTCTGTCAACTTGAGGGTGCTGGTATCTGTATTTTCCACTGAAAGATACTTCATACTCATATGGATATACAGAATCTATTTTAGATGATAGAATCATCTTTTACTCTTCAAAAGAAGTGTAGACTGCACCTTTTACAAAATTACATTTTTTCATTAATTTGCTTAAAAATGACAAGTTGTATAAAAGTTAGATCTATTTTTACTGACCACTTGTAGTTGCATAAATTCCTCAAATAGAGAATTTCTCTTTTCAGTAGCATCCGTATTTTATTTATATTTAAAAATTAGGAGGACATTTAAGTGTGCATTCGTTATAGGAAGAATAGTGCACGCTAATGGTATCAGGGGAATTTAGAATAAATTAACTATAAATTACATGAATTCATTACTAAGGAACAAAGACCTTTTCATCTGTTTTAGGATATAATTTATGAATAAGAGAAAAATTACTATTCCTGCTTGTCTTTCCAACTTTTAATATAAGTAGAGATGCTAGTTACAGCTGATTTATCAGTATTCATTAAGTATCCTTTGAGAATCATCAATGTATTGTTATGTGCAGGAAATAAAAAGACACATGAACTCTGCCTAAAGGAATGAGTGGTCTAAGACAATAAATAAAAATAACTGTTAATATAGAAAAAAATGTTAGACTGCTGCTGTGACAATTGTGCCACAGACACCCAGACAATCCCAGAGCTTAGGATGTATAAAAATTAAATAGGAAATGTTTTAGTTGCTAGACAGAACACAAGGTGGTTTGGTTGAAAAGAGCCTTATAAATATGTTGGAATTTAAAAAAGAAAATGTAGTGGGCAAGAGAGTACAAAACTTTGATGTGATTAGGGAATTCACGGAGGTTATGGAAATGGAGATTTGAATAAAGTAGACCAAGACTTGACTGGGACAGACCCAGAAAGCAGAGAATTAAGACTCACCTTAGAGAGTTAATGACTTTAAAACAAGGATCAGTTGTCAATACATCCTGGTTGGAGCAAAAAGAGATGAAGGAGGTGAAGGTAAATCAAGGAGCACAACAAATCAAACCGCACAGGATCACATCATAGTAAGTGTGGACAGGCAAAGGGGAGAAGTGATCAGCTTTAGTCTTAATGATAGAACGCCTCCTTGATGAATTAATGTAACGCTTTGAACATGGGACCAAACACTATTCAGGTTCTAACTACCATCTTATCTTAGCTATGATAGCATGAAGTTGGATTTTTAGAAGACCATTTCTGCTTACTGCTGCTCTGACAAGGAGCTATAGATGAATACGTGGTTTCCCCTCATCTCAGAGGCTTTTGTCCTCCTATACATGCAGGTTGGTGGGTGCTTCTCTACTCTCTCCTGATATCATTTTCTCCTTTAAAATTTTATTAATGTACCCCTGCCCCCTGTGGGATGTGTGTGCACACATATACTCAGTTGCCCATGAAGGCTGGAGGACAGTTTTTGTTGACTTCTCCCCTGCTATGCTTTTCCCAGCTCTTAAATACATAGCCTGCCTTTATAATGATGGATTTTTCTAAAAATCTAATCCTGGCTTTAGCAAATTTTAGTATGTTGGTGTTGTTTGATAAGAGAGCTTGGCACGTATGGGAAAGGAGCTTACTGGAAATTGGCATTTAGAAATATTTATTAAGAGAGAGAGGATTTGCTGGGAGTGGTGGCACATGCCTTTAATCCCAGCACTTGGGAGACAGAGCAGGTAGATCTCTGAGTTTGAAGCCAGCCTGGTCTACAGAGTTCCAGGACAGCCAAGACTGCACAAAGAAATCCTGTCCTGAAAAGTCAAAGAAAGAGCAACGGGGATATTTTTCTTGGGAAGAGGAGTTAGCTTATTTTATAAAGTACTTAACATGTAAACATGAGGACCTGACTTTGATCCCTAGAACTCAGGAAGCCAGTGTGATGCTATGGGTTTATAATCTTAGTACTGGGAAGGCTGAAACAAACAGGTCCCTGTAGTTTACTAACCAGCCAGTGGCAGCAACATGACTTATTGAAACCATGGAGGTCAGCCGAATAGCCCAAGTCCATGAGGCTGAGGTGGGAACTAACATATTCTCTTAGCTTGGTTGTGCTTGCATAAACCTACAGAATGCATACTACCATCTTCATTCCCACCCTGTCCCCTTTCATTCATTTTGGGGGGGGTAATAAAGTACCCCTGAACTGCCTAGGGTCTTCTCAGTTGCATTGATTGCACATTTTATAGTGTCTACACATTCAGCCTATAGCCAGCCATAGTATATCTTGTTAGTTTTCCTATTTCTCCTTTTGGGACTACATCAGTCTGGACATTTATTCATATACTTTTTAATTTATTAAAACATTTTTGTAAGCTGGGCAGTGGTGGCACACACCTTTAATTCCAGCACTCTGGAGGCAGAGGCAGATGGATATCTGTGATTTTTGAGGTCAGCCTGGTCTACAAGAGCTAGTTCTAGGACAGCTAGGAGTGTTACATAGAGAAACCCTGTCCTGAAAACCCAAAACAATTTTTTTTGTGAAAAAAACTTGCAAATAACATAATGCAGTGAAATCAACCAAATCCAAAGCCTATATATTCTATACAGTTAAAAAATAGTGATTCTGAAGTTGTGAACTTTCACACTGGATTTTGTAGTTTCACTTAATTTTTTTTCAGTTCTTCTTAAATAATTTATTTACGCTTTCTTTCTTTCTTTTTTTCAGCTTTGATTTTTTTTAATTTTTAATTTTTTTTATTTTTCTCTGCTCCCCTCCCTGCCACTCCCCCCCAGCCCTCCCCCAAGGTCCCCATGTTCCCAATTTATTCAGGAGATCTTGTCTTTTTATACTTTCTACTTCCCATGTAGATTATATCTATGTAGGTCTCTCTTAGTGTCTGTATTGTTGTCTAAATTCTCTGGGATTGTGGTTTGTAAGATGGGTTTCTTTGCCTTATGTTTAAAAACCACCTATGAGTGAGTACATGTGATAATTGTCTTTCTGTGTCTGGGTTACCTCACTCAAAATAATGCTTTCTAGTTCCATCCATTTTCCTGCAAAATTCAGGCTGTCGTTTTTTTTTCTGCTATGTAGTACTCCATTGTGTAAATGTACCACATTTTTTTTTTAATCCATTCTTTGATCGAGGGGCATTTAGGTTGTTTCCAGTTTATGGCTATGACAAATAAAGCTGCTATGAACATAGTTGAGCACATGTCCTTGTGGCACGATTGAGCATCCTTTGGGTATATACCCAAAAGTGGTATTACTGGGTCTTGAGGAAGGTTGTTTCCAGATGTTCTTTTGTTGCCCAGGATTGTTTTGGCTATCCTGTGTTTTTTGCTTTTCCAAATGAAGTTGAGTATTGTTCTTTTGAGGTCTTTGAAGAATTTTGTTGGGATTTTGATGGGCATTGCGTTGAATCTGTAGATTGCTTTTGGTAGGATTGCCATTTTTACTATATTAATTCTGCCTACCCAAGAGCATGGGAGGTCTTTCCATTTTCTGGTGTCTTCTTCAATTTCTTTCTTCAGAGATTTAAAGTTCTTGTCATACAAGTCTTCCACTTGTTTGG
>PVIU01024510.1:0-25424 GCA_004026605.1 Ondatra zibethicus
TTCTGGATTAGGTTGTTCAAGTCTTCCTGTTGCATGTTCGCTGGATTCTGGTGTTATCGTGTTGCTTTTCAGGTTGTTGGAGGAATTCTTGCATTGGTGCCTGCTCATCTCTTCCTTCAAATGTGGTCAGCAGAGTCTCAGCTGCTTGGTCCGATTTTTGTTGTAGCTAACTGTGTACTTGGGGATTTTTCTTGTTCTGCCCTCTCTTAGGCCCCCTCAGCACTAGAGTTGGCTCTCAGATCCCCTCCTCCCTCAAGTAGGTTGTGGTGGTGGATCTAAGGATCTCCTCTGGATGGATCTACTGGTACTGTATCAAGGCCACTTGCTGGCCAAGGAACTCTCAGACAAATGGGTAGGCTTGGTAGATGCCGGCTCTGTGCAACAAAGAAACCCCTGCAGCCTCGCACTCACCACTGTGTCCCCAGACCCTCAACCCCAAAGCAGGCTGAGTTGGGGAATGCAAGGACCCCGCAGATGGGAAGGAGTACTTGGGCTGGGATACGAAGAGAAAGCCAGTAGCCAGGGAGAAGCCCCGCTTAATGGCCAGAAAGTTTAGGGGATTGGAGGGCGCCTGTAGTCCCTTCCCAGGGCATCTGGCCAGCCGGGCGGGCACACATTTACCCCTTTGGATGTGTCTACTCTCATTATTAATTTTCTTTAGAACCTTAGGATATTGTGGGAAGGAGCATGGGATAGCATATGAAGGATGAGAGAGCATGCCAGTTTTAAGACATATATGAGTAAGGTCATGTGAACTATCTAGCCCCACCAAAGCTACCAAAAGTTAGTGGGCAACCTCTTGTCTTAGTTTGGGTTTCTATTACTTTGATGAAACACCATGAAAGCAAGTTGGGAAGAAAAGAGCTTACACTTCTACATTGTAATCTATCACTGAAGGAACTCAAAGAGGGCAGGAACCTGGAGGCAGAAGCTGATGCAGAGGCCATGGAGAAATGCTGATGACTGGCTTGCTGCATCATGGCTTGCTCAACCTGTGTTCTTAAAGAACCTAGGATCACCAGCCCAGAGATGGAGACTCTCCCTGATCAATCACTACTTAAGAAAATTCTCTATGGCTGCATCTTATGGAGGCATTTTCTCAATTGAGGTTCTCTCCTTTCAGATAACACTAGCTGTGTCAAGTTGACATAAAACTAGCCAGCACACCTCTCCCATGAAACCTGGAGAACTGTGAATAATATGATCTATGAAGTCTTAGGGTTATCTGCTAACTTAACCAGTGAAGGGGACTCTGAAGGACAATGAGTGTGGAGGTAGGTTTCTAAGACAAACACTGGGATGATGTGAGCAGAGGTTTGACAGCTGGAGCCATTGTTTTCTCTTAGATAATCAGGAGATTGCTCTACAAAGAAGACATGTTAGTATTTGTAAGTCCCCCCTGAAATAAAATGATTTTGTTGTTACTTTATAACTGTAATTTTGCTACTGTTATGAATTGTAATTTAAATATCTGTGTTTTCTGATAGTCTTAAGTAACCCATGTGAAGTCATTCAACCTCCATAGGCGTTGTAATCCACAGGTTGAGAAAGACTGCCTTAATCCTTTTCAAGATACAAAGTTCCCATTGACCCAAGGTCCTCTTCTTAGACCTTACCTCTCAAAGCACTCCCAGCTTCACTGAAAACCAAACCTCCAATAATGGACCCTTGTGGGACAATCATCCCTGAACCTTAGTAACTGTAGTAGAAGAATTTACATTCTTATTATTCCTATAGGAAATCATAGTACTGAAATAGATGCAAAGGAGTAAATCAAAAGTACAGAGTTAAAATATTGAGGCTTGGTGGCTACCTTGATGGCAATATTTTGTTTTTATAGAATGTGAATTTTAAAATATTTGCACATGACCATTCTAAACACATATTAAATTGCATACTTTTTTATGTTTTATAGCTTCATATAAGTTCATGATTTTTAATACAGCTTATGTAAATGCATACTTTTCTATATTGTTATTACATTTTGGATCTGAAATGTTCTCTTAGAGTTCATATGTCACACCAGAGTGAAGCTTTTGTGAGGTGGTAGAAATGTTCATAGGGGAAACCTTCAGGGAAGTCCTTAAGGTCTAGTGTTGTGCCTTTGAAGGGAACTGTGGACTTTTGTCCCTTCCTCAACCCTCTTCCCCTAATTTTTCTTTGCAATGAATTTCTGTTATGATATAGTCCTTACCTTCGACTCACCACCTTGGGTTCAACCAGTCATAGCTTAGAATGTAGAACCATGAGTCAAAATAACACCTTTCTCTTTAGAAATTGATTATTTGAAATATTTTACTATGATGATAGAAATCTAACCTGAAATTTTGTATTTGTAGATTTGTTTGCCTTTTCTTAAAGACCACTCCCTTCTCATCTCCCTTCTGTTGTTACTTTTGATTCATTCCTACAGGATATGAGCAAAGAAACATGTGTGATATTAGAGACACATTCTTTAAAACATGTCTCTTTTTCTTATGATATGAACTAGAATGACAGCCTACTCATAATGAGTTAATTTTTAGCATAGATGTAAACAGCACCTAGCAATAATTATGCTATGTGAGCTACACACAGTGCAGCCACATACAACCTGTGGAGAGCTTTAAATAAGGTCCAAAACAAAATCGTGAATTTGCTAAAAGCATTTATAGATTTTCTGTGTGATATATTTCATAACTTGATTGCACAATTCTCCAATATGAACTCTGTAGGTATAAATTAATTTCACAACATTGAAAGGTTGGACTTGCCTGCAAGGGGCTCATAAAACACTGAAATAGAAGGCCTGGAATCCTCTTATTATCCTGTAGAGTGCAGCTTCACACCAGTCCTGGACCATGCTTCAAACCTGGTCTGTTGACAAGAAAGAATACTTCTGTCTCATTTGAGCCATTGCGTTTGGGTCTTTTGTTATGGCCACTTATCTTAGTCTGTACCTACATGGCGCCAAGGGTGACAAGTGCAGGTCATTTGGGGATACTTTTTCCTCTTTGGCTTGTAACATTTATTCTCTGCATTTCTATGTCTTGGCTAAATATATCAGGTAATTATAGCCTCTTTGCATAATTCTTTAACCCATTTCGATGGGGATGAAAGTCAATCCATGATGTAAGGCTCAGTGGCAATTCAGATAATTTTTCTTTCTTTTTATGTCACAGGAAATTTATGTCTCATTTTATTGTTTTAAATTTTTGTACACTGTATTTTGATTCTTGCCCCTTCCACACCTCTTCCCAGATCCTCTACCTTTTCTTAGGGAAATATCCTGTTGTTTTTTTTTATATAATTCATACAGATTTCAATGTACAGTTCCTCTGCATTTGCAATATTCTTGCATCTTTTCAATTTTATGTGCATCGTGGCCACAGTACATGTATCCCAAATTATTCTATATCAAACTAATATGAATTGAATACCTAAAATATATCACCCATAGCCCTGTGTGGCTGACAAAGTGTTATTAAATATAGTTCTTGCCCTTGGGGAGTAAAAATTTTAATGAAGGAGAAAGGAGTTCATGATTATAATTTCTCCAAATGGCAGTTTCAGTGAGGAGCACAGAGAACAAGTAATTTTATTTTGTAGTGAAAATGGGCAATGCTTCATGAAGCAAATAAAAACTACTGCAGAAGTCATTTCTACATAGTTTGGGGATACATTAAATTGCTCTTAAAAGGTTCACATTGAAAACATTTCTAAAGCGCATGTTCAGGTGATGCGGGGGGAGCATAAGCTTGGCTTTGAAGTCAAAGGGCCGTGTTGCGTGGTCTAGAAAACCATATTGAAGTACGAGGTGATTAGCAGAGAGTTGACCTGGTTCCAATGGTGGCTTTCCTGACTTAACTGTGCATCATGGTCAGTATGGCCATATTGACCAGAGCTGATTTACAAAATTGTCAGCTTATAAACACATTTAAAATTAAAAAAGTTTATTAATTATAAATAGCAGGGTTCTTTATTATGACATTTTCATACATGTGTGTAAAATATTTTAGTCATCTTTATTTTCCTTTATCTTTTTTCTCCCTCTCCCTCCTGCAGATTTTCTTCCTCTTCTCAACTAGTTTCCCTGATACATTCATATCTTCAATAAAACTGCACATTTGAGAAATTATGAAAGATAGAATTCTTGATAGCATCATGTTTGGATTGGTAGAAGTCTCAGATTTCCCATAAAGGAAAAAGCATCAGTGTATTCCTACTATGTCTCAAACATAGTAACAAAATTTTGATTCTATTTTAAGCACTTTATTGGGTATATAGGGTCACATGTCAAATTTCATACTAACTTCTGAATGCCAATGTTTATATGTGATTTTTTTTCCTTCTTGGGGGTAAGTGCGGTCAATGCTTCTGAGTGGTGAATGTTAATTGATTGATTGCTGTGAAGATGTGATGTGCTGGTGCATGAACAAGAGGAAGTCTCAAGGTAGTGGACAAATGTGCAACTCCAAGATAGACCTGCTACATTAAGTATTAATGGAATTCCATCATCCAGCCACAGAGTGGGGGACTCATTCTTAGTAGAGAAGGGTCCAGTGATGTGTTCATCAGGGACATGGAATTTGAATTGGCCTTGAAAGGGGCTGGAGAGATGGCTCAGCATTTAAGTCCACTAGCCACTCTGGCTGTCCTTCCCAAGGACCCAGAACCCACATGGCCATTCAGAATGTCTGTAAAGCCAGTTCCAGGGGATGTGACATCCTCATACAGACCTACATACATTGGCCCTGAAGAATGTGTTCCTTACTTGAGGCTGCCAAATCATAGAACTACAAACTAGGTGGCTTAAGGCAATGGAAATGTATTCTCCTACGATGCTAAAGGCAGAAGCCTGAAATCAAGGTATTCGAAGGCAGCCCTCCCTCTGAAGGGTCTAGGCAAGGACCTTCCCTCCTTGTGGTTTCTGATCCCCAGGTACCACTTTGCCTGTGGCAGCACAACTCGGATCTGTGCTCTGTCTGTACTTGGCCTTCCCTGTCCTGTGCACTGCCATCCTAACATGGTTCTCCTCCCAGTTTAAACAATTTTTATAAGACGTCAGTCACACTGGGTGAACTTTCTGGTTAGTTTCTTGTCAGCTTGGCACAAGATAGAGTTATCTGGGAAGAGGACCCTCTACTGAGAAAATACCTCCATCAGATTTGCCTAAAGGCAAGTCTGTAGGTCATTTTCTTGATTACAGTTTGATGGGGACAAACTGAGATCACTGGGGGTGGTACATCCCTTTAGCAGGTGGTCTGTGTGGCACAAGAAAGCAGGGCGAGAAGGTCATGAGGAGCAAATCAATAAACAACACTTCTTCGTGGTCTCTGCTTCAATTCCTCTGAGTTCCTTCCTTGAGTACCTGCCCTGATGTGCCTCAGTGAGGCATTATGACCTGGGAGTTATAAGATGAAATAAACTCATTCCCCCATCAAGCTACTTTTGGTCACAGAAACCCTAACTAAGACACTGGATTAGAGACCACTTAGTTCTGCTATGGCCTCACTTTATCTTGCTTGTATTTGCCAAGATCTGGTAACAGTAAATGATGTGTTTTTTACAGGTATGGTGTATTTGGTCTCTGACTTAGCTTTTTGGATGATAATATTCAAGTGGTAGAAAAGGATGATTCCCCCTGTTGGTCAGTGCTTTTCTCCATCCCATTCTACTTGTTTATGTTAATAGTTTAGCCCATCTGGCATCTTTATTGTTAGCTTCAAATTCATAAAACTTTTTTACCAGTTAATGTTGTCAAGACAAGAGAGACTTAGACTTCACAGGCTCAGAGCTAACTGAACTATGAACTCTTACAACATTTGATGTGGTCATATCTGATATTTTTCTGGAAACTGGAATTTATTTTACCTTTTTTTGATACTATTTCAACAACCCATAAAATGGATACAAAATGGTGGATTATTCTTCACAAGACCACTGGGAGGATCAAAGGGTTCATTTATAGGTAATTGTTTTAGTAGCTTTGCTAGTCAGTACTTCATAAGTATCTGGATAAATGAATGAAGAGTTGCCTCAAGGGAAAGCAGTTATCTAGCAGGTGGAGGCTGGGAAGTTCTAGAGTTAAAATTCTCAGAAACTGGAGTCATGGCAAATGATATATTTATAGTTAAAATAAGCTAAATCCATAGAACAGGTAAGATTGAATAAAAGCGAAATGAAGTTAAATAGATGAAAAGATGCAAGAAAGTAAACAGCCACAAGCAGCTTCTGGAAAGTATAAGTGCCTAGCTGCAACAACTGTGTTCTAGAGTACTAGGAAAAATCTAAATGAAGCTATAGACAACCATGGATAGTCCTTGAGGAAGTCTAGACAAGAGAAAATTCAAATTTTCTTGAGGAACTCAGTTTCTGATTAAAAAACAGACAGATGGTAAGTCAGGCAGACAGGCAGGCAGATAGGCAGGCAGACAAACAAAAACAACAACAACAAAATAAAGCAAAACCAAAAGAAGCTTATGCAAGCTTATCCACACTTACAAAATGAGGCAAAGCTAGGACAAGATTGGTCTTCCTGGAAGGTGTGCTGAGCCAGTTTTAGACTTGGACTGAAAGTGAAGGTAAAACCAGACTAACATGCCCAATTGTCTCTGCAAGAAACAGGATGCCAACAGGAAGAAATGATGAACACGTGAGCTCAGAACTGCTCTGCCTTCAGAGGGCCAATTCTAAACCCCAGCTAAGTGGTTTGTTTTCCTCTGTCTGTTTTTCCTGAAGCTCCATTCTGAAGGCTGCAGTAGGAAGAGAGAGGCAAGAAATTTTGTTTGTTAGAACAGGGAAGGTGATGAGAAACTGTCTCATGGAACCGTTTTAGGAAAGTAAGAAGTGAGTGGAGGTGACTTCATCTTGGCTTGTTGGAGGCCCCCTGCCTGCCCCTGTATCAGTTACTTCCTTTTCTCTGTGACTAAAATACCAGATAAGACCAACACAGGGCAGAAAGAATTTATATTGGTTCATGGTTTCAGAGATACCAGACCATTGTGGCAGTTAAGGTATGGTCAGAGGAGCACATAGCAAAGTTTCTTCACATTGTGGGAGAAACCAGGAAGTGGAGAGTGGCCTGAACTTGATGCTTAGCAATAAACTTCAAGGGCGGTACAGGACCTAATACCACTAGCTGAAAACAAGGGGAAAAATACCAGGAGACTATGTAAGACATTTTAGGTTCAAACAATAACCCGCTCCCCTTTACTTGTTCCACAATGCTATCCCATCCAGATTCAGAGTTGTAGTTCCACCTTTGTTTATGCTGACCCCCATGCCAGATGGCCATGAGACCATATTTATAAATCAGCCATCATCAAACATTTTCTCATAGGTACACTCGAAAGCCAGAGACAGGTTTGTTTGGCATAATATAATATTCACAATAACATATTCATCATAAATGAATAGCCCATTGAATCTTTGAACTTTTTTCTTAGGAAAAAATGCTTGTCTGAGGTCTTTAACTGAGCAAGGAAGTTTTAAGGATGAAGTAAATATTACTTACTGAATTTCACACAAGTGCATATAAACAGAAGATTTGTGTGCTTGACAAGTGGTAGAAGTCTCCAAACGGAACTTCTCAGAGACTCTAGGAATATACCATGTATCCAAGAGAAGGAGACAAAACTATGATGCTACTACTGAAGCCATCAGCAGTGAGTAGCTGGAAGGAATTCATTCCAAAGCAAAACACAGAGACTTGCTCTCCCGCTCGTTTTTCAGATCTATTTTTTTAAAGCATAACCTTAAAGGCGAAAGCCAAGATTTAGTTTTGCGATTTTTGTTTTTAAGATGACAAATTCCTGCTTATATGTTTTACCACAGCTGAAAGAGTCGCATGCTTTGGATGACACTGAATGTCTTCAGACACACTTGAGTTGCAGATGGTCAAATGCAGAATGCTGCCGGGTCCTCTGATGGACTGCATTTCATTAGGGTGCAGATTACTTGAATTCTTGTCTTTGCATCAGTTAGCTAGGGTTCCTTTGAGGTAAACTACTTGCTGTAGAAGCGTGAGGGCTGATGCTAAGGAGTAGAGCCACGGTTTTGCATGCATAAGATTGAGCTACTTTTACTTGTGTATTTTTCATGACTCAAGACTTGTTAAAAGTATGAAATGTTCAATAATTTGTTAAAAATAATTATCTTACTATGATATCCAACCCTAGGAGCTATTTCTTTTGCCCAGCTATATTCCTAACACAAAGAAATGGTGAGTGTGTGAGGTGATGAATCAGTCACCCTGATTAGATCACTACAGTGTGAGTGTGTGTGTATGTGTGTGTACTATACTGTTGTCTCTAAATGTATATAATTACTCTGCCAAAGTAGTCTATATTTTAAAAAGAATTTCTAGAACAAAAACCTATATAGTGAAGAATAAAAGATAGTTTAGTCACAGGACTTGTTTCTTTTTCCTAGGCATTTAGATGATCTATTCAAAAAATAACTGAAAAAAATTATTAACCTCCATTCTACAAATCTCAGGTCACTAGAAAAAAATCCTATACACTATCATGCAGCTACCTGAAACATTCTAAACGTCAAAACTGCAAACTTTCCCCAAACACGAGAATGTCTTTTCTCTTTCAAAGTACAACCTCCCCACCCCAAATTAGATTTTAATACACCTCTATCTATATTGTACCATGGCTACCATGGAAACACCGACAAAGCCTTGAATCTCATGAGCCTGGAATGTAGCAGCCTCCTTGTGGGCATCAGCTTAAGTGACAGTCACAAAAACAGGCTAAACCTTCTGCCCATTGCTGGAAGCTGCCAGCTCACACTGTTTTTGTCAAGCCTTCTTTTTCTGTGAGAGAAGGCCATCTCTCTTCACCTCCCTGTGTCATGACAAAGATACTATCTGTCTCCAGGCTGACATGGCAGCATGCTCACCACACGAGAGGAAAAGATGCATTTTAAGTCCATGTAGTTCTGCAAAATACTAGTAGGAGTATGAACAACTGACGCTTTTAATGGATATAGTTGGTGAAGACCTTCAAGAGCAAGTCCTGATAGTCTAAACATAATAGGGTTAGCATATTTTGCCAGATGTTGGAGTAGTAGTACCTATGAGAAAAGATGGGAACCTGTTGATATTAGTAAGCCAAGTCAAGGAACAGAGGTGATCCATGCAGTTACAGAATAAAAAGCATTACCCCTATAGTCACCTGGGTAAATGTGTGTGTGTGTGTGTGTGTGTGAGTGTGCAGGGTCTCTCACTGACCTGAAATATACCAAGTAGCCTTGACTGAATGGCTAGCAATCCCCAGGGATTTAACTGTCTCTATCTTGAGTTGGGATTATAAATATATGCCCCAAATCCCATCATTTTTTTTTAAACCTTGGTTCTGAGAGTCAACCACATCTTCATGATTTCAAGACAAGTACTTTACCCACTGAGCCACCGCTCAGCCCTCTTAGTTCTTCAGCAAGGAGGGATTAGAAATGAATTCGTTGTTAAGTTCATTATATGAATATCTGTTTATTTTAATTATTGAATAAATGTTAAGTAGTTTTAAAATATATGTATGTATATGTTTTTCTTTTTTCCAGGTTTAGTCATCCTTGACTAATCATTGTGTTGCTTTCAAAATCTCACAACATGGAACCCTTCAGCAGTGGTGAGAAAAGGTGCATCGGCCTTAACCACATGCTGGCCATGCAGCCATCAGCAGACTTATAGAATGGGGAAAATCAGGTGAATACCACATCAGCACCAAAGTTAAATCAGAATCATGGACCACAAACTGCACTGAGTTAGTTTGTCCTTAATTCCTGCTGCACAAATTGAGATGGGCTGACCATCTGCAGGAATTCCCACATGGGCTTCCTCAAAATGTAGGTTCTGGCACTTTTCCCAGAACTAATGGGACAGAATCTCTGGGAATCCCCAGAGAGCTACAATTTAAAACACAAGTAGCTGCTTAAAATGATTAAGGTGGAGATTGAGAGCTACAATTTTAGAGACAGCCAGCATTAAAGAAAAATGAAGCCAGTCATAGTGGCACCCACCTTTAATCTGAGAATTTGGGATGCTGAAGCAAGTGGATATCTGTGAATTTGAGGACAACCTTGGAGTTCCTGGAGAGTCAGAATTACACCATAAAATTTTCTCCTGTGTGTGTGTGTGTGTGTGACAAAGGCACACAGAGAGAAATAAGTTCTACATAGAAATTTCTGTACAGACCCATGAGGACTTGTGTAGTTTTTCACAGTATCACTGGATGATCCTTTCAGAGGGATGCCACGTACCTGCTGAGAGTGTTTCTAGCGAATTTCTATATGTAGCTGTAATCACCTTCCTGGAAACATCTATGGTATAACCAGACCATGTGACTACAAATCACTTTTAAATTAGTCAAGCAACATGGAGAGTACATATTTAGAAATTAATTGATATAATCCAACTGAGTCAAACCTATTTTGTCAATTCTTATGTTTCTTCATATGTCTAACAACCAACCACATATACTCATAGGGAGGTACATGTGGTTTTATAAGTCATTGCTATAAATGGGGGTAATTAACATAACTAGATATTAATTCCACCAGAGCCTAATGCAACCTATTCTCAATATGATTCTATTCACTAGATATCAACTAATATCATTTTGTAACTGGGCCAGCATAGAAATCAATGCATATTGCTTTTTAATTCCTGTACATAAAATAGTATTTATCTATAAGTTGCTTATATAAAATACTATCTTATTTCATATACTTAACCAAAGTGTTGATGTTATAATTAGGATAAATAGTAACTCAGCAAAATTTACAGCATTTTTATATTAAGAACTGTTGATGGAAAGAGTTTCTGATGTGGAATATCTTAGCCTCTAAATCCCGCTTCTGCTACTCATTAATTATGTAGCCTTGGGCCAAACATTTAACTTCTCTGTGCTTCAGTTATATCATCTGTAAAATGAAAAGAATAATTTCACCTGTCTTATTGGTTGGTTGCAATGATTTTATAAATGCCATATGTTTAATGTCTGAGACCAGTGTCTGCCACAAAGTTAGGCATTGCTATTTTCATTATGTAACGACCTGATAGCATGACAGGTGCTCTGTCTCAGGTCATTAACCTGTTTGCTTCCTGAGTATTCTCCCATCATTCTCTCTCTTGCTTCCATTTGTATCGGAGGGTTCATTTTCATCCTTCTCAGTCCATACTATTGCTAAAATATATCAGCAAAAATGAAACAGAGTTAAGGAAACCATTGAATGAAATGCTGAAAGAAGATTTTTTTGGTCAATTTTATGACTCTCCTATGAGCCAAAAGTTTGAGTGCTTCAAGCTAGATGAAGAGAAGGGAAATTTAGAGTATGAGGGGGAAAGAATTTGAGGAAGAAGCAGGCAAGCTTGGTGTAGAAGGAGAAGGGAGGGTGAATTATGTGAAATGACCTTTGGTAATGATCCATCTGAGGAGATAGCTACCAATTCATCCCCCAGTGTTGAGTGTCCCTGCAGATTTTATATCAGGTGGGAAAATGATTCATGAAGAGACAAGAATGAAACTCATTTCAGCCCAATATAGGTATTGGTGCTAGGCCAAGACTTTGAGAGACTGATGCCAATTGGTTTGTTTTAGCAATATTTAAGCACAGCACAATTTGGAAAAGAAGTTTTCTGTTAAGAATTAACTCAGTCCCAATTGCACAACAGATTTTGGACACATTTACATTGAAATTCTTTGCAAAGTACATCCGACTTCTTTCACAAAGATAGGCACGGATGACTCAGATAGTGCCCAAGGCAGCGTCTAGGGAGACTGACTGAGGTAAACATAATGCTTTTCTGTGTGTCAGAATTGGCCCGACACTGAGATAACATAGAAGTAACTTAGGCTGTCGTAAAGTATAAATAACATCATTTATAGGGATGGGCCTTATGACCTAGAAGCAATGCCCAAGATTTAGTGGAAAAGAGTGTGGGATGAGTAAAACATAAATTCTGGGAGATATTGGGAGAGTCTGGCTCCTCAGACAACAAAAGATCACCAGGATGCAAATTGCATTCAGTCCCCGCATTCCAGGATGAAGAGTTAAACACCTCATTCCTTTGACAGAGTATTCTGTGTGTTTAACTTTCCCTGGCTTCTCCAGTGCTGATCTGTGTGCACAAAGGTGTTTTTCCCCCTTTATACCATGCAGAACAGGCCCAGTGCTGAGGAGCTTCTCCCAGTAAAGGGCAGGAGTCTTGCCACCTACAGGGTGTATGAGAGCTTCAAGGGAGAACCTGGATCTTCAGAGCAAGGTATGCGCAACTAGGTGGAAACTTTCTAAGGTAGAGTAGTGAAAAAACACTTGCCATCTGTTTCAAATGCAAGAACATACCTACACAATGGAGAAATGCTGCATTGCCCAAAGTTAAAGTTGGCTTATGGTTCTAATTTCCATATTATAGTATTAGAGGGATTATATAAACGATTGCTTCTACTCACTTTTGAGAATAGTTCTTTAAAAGGCAATTCCTTCTCAGTTGATTCACTCTAGCTTTTCAAATCTACTGCTTAAATGAATCTTTTTTCTTTATCACATAATGAAGTAGGATTTTAGAAAATACAGAAAATGACTTTCTAATGACATGATGCCTCTTTAATCCATGAAATTGCCAGGTCTTACAATTCCATGTGTACTATTAATGATGAGCAAACCATTGGTACGTTTATATTTCCACTGCTGTCTTCTCTATCACCCATATACAGTATGGAAGTTTCTATTCTTTAAGTGTAGTGCATTGGCCACTTTCCTGTTGTTGTTATTCAATGCTCTGACAACAGCAATTAAGGAAGAAAGGGTCTGTTTTTTTCTTATATTTAGAGGGATATGGTCTGTCATGACAGGAAAGGCAGTGGGAGTAGCAGGAATCTGGCTGCTCATATTTTCATCAACATTCAGAGGATGCAGGGAAGGAGAAAAGGGAAGGAAGGGAAGAGAAAGGGTGAGGAAAGAAAGGAGGAGGTGAAGAAGGAGAGAAAAGCAGAAATGATGAGGGAGAGAAAGGGAGAGTGGGTGAGTGGAGGAAAAGAGGAAGAGAGCAGAATTAAGACTGGGACAAGGCTATGTATGCTCAGAGTCCACCCCAGTGACGTATTTCCTTCAGCAAGCCATCACCCCAACCACGCCACCACAGGACTTCTTAGCAAACCACCACACACGGTATTTGTAGAAACCTGCAACCTCAGACCTTTCCATCAGCTTATTTACACAGGTCTGCCACTTTTTTTTCCTGCCTCCTCATAACTACATGACACCAATTTCCTTGGAATTTTCTTCAGTAATTCCCTTAATACCATGATACATTAATTCATTTATGTTCTCTTTCTGATATCTTAGATGTCATCCTTGGCCTCGGGAATCTTATAGTTGAACACAGAATAATGTTCTGGCAACCATTGCTCAACAGCTAATACAGATCAGGGTAGAATCCTATGTCCCCCAACCTTTTTGCTCCTCCACTACTCTTTCTGCATTAACTACTAAGCAAGGAGTAAAACAGTGTGACACGGGGGCATAGGCACAAAGAAGTCGTTCCAACAGAGGAAATGGGGAAGTATTGAACAGGCTACTAGAAATAAGTACTAGAGAAAATATTGCATATGGATAGAATTTTTTGAGCAATGACCCAAAAGTAGAAAATATCACGTTTTCTGGAAAGTTTTGTACAATTGTGTGCTTGTGTGAAGGGAAAAATGTGTCTGTGAGCTGCTAGGTCATAGGTGAAAAAGCTATGAGCCTTGACCAATTTTTACAAAGGTAAACAGAAAAATCAACAACTTAATAATATATCATCAGTGTTTGAGCTGTGACTTCCAAGGAAAATTCCAGTGTTATCATAGATAGAATTTCAGTGGTGAGGATAAATTATAGGGGTAAAAATGATTATTTCTTTATTTTATATATTTCTCTGACATCGATTATACATTTTCTCATATTGTTTCTTGGATGTTTATTTATACTTTACCTTTAAGATGTTAAACTCTTTAAGGCAGTCAGGATAAGCTTCTTCATGCACGGCATTGCTGCCTGTGCTTGGAGCAACACTGTCATTGTCCTTTGCATCCCCTGTCTTAGGGAGTGTTTGCAGAAGGGTCTCAGTGTGGGCCAGGCATTCTGCAAATTCAGTGCCTTTTGTTATCTTTAATAAGCGTGAGATGATTGTCCTTATTTTACCAATGTATAAACAGGAACTGAAAGAAGTTACAAACACCCTGAATCATTACGGCACAGTTGTTCGTTAGCCGTGCAGTTAGGACCCGGCCTCCAGAGCTTCTTACAACACTGATAAAGGGAATTGTAGTACGAAGGGCCGCTTGTTGGTTCCCAGCTGCCTTGCTAGCTTAGACCCGAAATAATCACACAGAAACTGTATTAATTAAATCACTGCTTGGCCCATTAGCTCTAACTTCTTATTGGCTAACTCTTTCATCTTAATTTAACCCATTTCTATTAATCTGTGTATCTCCATGTGGCAGTGGCTTACTGGAAAAGTTTTGGCATGTCTGACTCTGGCGTCAGCTCTGACTTTGTCCTTCTTTTTCCCAGCATTCAGCCTAGCTTTCCCTGCCTACCTAAGTTCTTCCTTGCTATAGGTCCAAAGCAGTTTCTTTATTCATTAATGTAATCACAGCACACAGAGGGAACTCCCACATCAGGGACTCATGGTAATGGCCAATCAACAAATGATTATGCATAATTGGTCAAATAAAAATGTTGAATCAAAGACTAAGTCTTGTTTATTTGATTTGATTAATACAGACAAACTTATTTATTATCCCTCGGTAGATTCCTTATGTTTGACTGTAAAGTATGTTTATCCAGATATTAATAGAGCAAAGGTGATAACATGGCATAAGATGAACATGGTATAAATGACTGTTAAACCTATTATCCTGTTAATACTAGGTAAGCATTCAACCACAGAGCTATTCCCAACTCCCTCTGTTCTCATTATTCATTTTTAAAAATAATTTATTAGATTTTTTAAAAAATATCAATCTAAGTTCCCACTCCTTCCCCTCCTCCCATTCCCTTCACACACCTTCCCACCCCACCTTCATCTAATGCTCAGAGAGAGTAAGGCACATTGATTTGTGGAAGGTCCAAGGCCCTCTCTACTATATTTAGGCTGAGCAAGTTATACATCGAAAGAGAATAGGATCTTAAAAAGTCAGTACATGCAGTAGGGATAAATCCTGGTGCCACTTCCAGTGGCCCCTCAGTCTGCCCCAGCCATGCACTGTCAACCACATTCAGAAGGACTAGTTTGGTCCTATGGCTAGCCCTTCCCAGTCTGGCTGGAGTTGGTGAGCTCCTATTAACTCAGGTAAACAGTTTCAGTAGGTGAACTCATCATGGTCTTGACCTCTTTGCTCATATTATCATTCCTTCTGCTCTTCAACTAGACTTTGGGGGCTCAGGTCAGTGCTCCAATGTGGGTCTCTGCCTCTGTTTCCATCAGTTGCTGGATGAAGGTTCTATGGTGGTATTTAAGATAATCATCAGTCTGATTACAGGGCAAGTTAAGATCTGGCCCGCTCTCCTCTACTGCTTAGGGTCTTAGGTGAGGTCATCCTTGTGGATTCCTGGGAATTTCAGTAGAGCCAGGTTTCTGCTAACCCTATAATGACTCTCTCAATCAAGATATCTTTCTTTGCTCTCATTTCTGTCCTTCCTTCATCTCAACTATCCCATTCTCTCAAGTTCTCCTCAACCCTCCCCTTCTCCCCTCCTCTTCCCCTTTTACCCTTTCTACTCCCCCACCCCTATCCTCTCAATTTTGTCAGGAGATCTTGTGTGTTTCCAATATCCAAGTGGGTCTCTATATATTTTTCTTTGGGTTCATGTTATTTCTTAGCTTCTCTAGAATCATGAATTATAGGCTCAATGTCCTTTGTTTATAGCTAGTATCCACTTATGAGTGAGTACATACCATATTCATCTTTCATCTTTTTGGATCTCGGTTACCTCACTCAGGATAGTGTTTTCTAATTCCATCCATTTACATGCAAAATTCAAGATGTCATTTTTTTTTTATACCACTGAGTAGTACTCTAATGTGCCACATTTTCTTTATCCATTCTTCAGTTGAGGGGCATCTAGGTTGTTTCCAGGTTCTGGCTATTACAAATAATGCTGCTATGAACAAATGTTAAACAAAAAGAGTTAAACAAATGTCCTTGTAGTATGACTGAGCATCTTTTGGGTATATGCCCAAGAGTGATATTGCTGGATCCTGAGGTAGGTTGATTCCCAATTTTCTGAGAAACTGCCATACTTATTTCCAAAGTGGTTGTATGGTTTGCATTCCCACTATCAATGGATGAATGTTCCTCTTAGTCCATATCCACGCCAGCATAAGCTATCATTAGTGTTTTTTATCTTAGCCATTCTGACAGGTGTAAGATGGTATCGCAGAGTTGTTTTGATTTGCTTTTCCCTGATAGCTAAGGATGTTGAACATTTCCTTAAGTATCTTTTGGCCATTTGAGATTCCTCTGTTGAGAATTCTCTGTTTAGTTCTGTATCCCATTTTTTAATTTGGGTTCTTTAGAATTTTAATGTCTAATTTCTTGAGTTCTTTATTTATTTTAGAGATCAGTCCTTTGTCTGATGTGGGGTCAGTGAAGATTTTTACTTTTTTTTTTATCCAAAAAATAGGAGGCTTTTTTTGATCTTATTGACTGTGTCCTTTGCTTTACAGAAGCATCTCAGTTTTAGAAGGCCCCATTTATTTATTGTTGCTCTCAGTGTCTGTGCTACTGGGGTTATACTTAGGAAGTGGTCTCCTGTGCCCATACACTGAAGACTACTTCCCACTTTCTCTTCTGTAAGGCTCAGTGTGCTCAGATTTGTGTTGAAGTCTTTAATCCATTTGTGTTGGGGGAAGGGTTGCTCGTTTGTCCTGGCTGTCCAGCCACAAAATAACCACTCAGAAAACCATATTATTTGTAATACTGTTTGGCCAATAGCTTAAGTGTATTTCTGGCTAAACTCATATCCTTAACTAACCCATCGCTATTATTCTGTATATTGCCATGTGGTTGTAGCTTACCAGCTAAAATTCCCAGCATCTGTCTCAGGCGGCAGATCCATGGCTTCTCCTAACTCTGCCTTCCTCCTCCCATGCTATAGGCCAAGCCAGTTTTCTTTATTCATTAACTAATAAAATGAACATATAGACAGAAGCACCTCCCATACCACATTTGGACTTGAGTTTTTTGCTTGGTGATAGATATGAGTCTAGTTTCATTCTTTTACACATTGACATCCAATTATGCCAGCACCATTTGTTGAAGATGCTTTCTTTTTTCCATTGTATAATTTTAGCTTCTTTTTCAAAAATAGGTGTTCATAGGGGTGTGGATTAATATCTGGGTCTTTGATTTGTTTCCATTGGTCAACTTCTTTGTTTTTATGCCAAAATCAAACTGTTTTTCATTACTGTAGCTCTATAATAGAGCTTGATGTCAGGAATGGTGATGTCTTTGGAAGTTCCTTAATTGTACAGGATTATTTTGGCTATCCTAGTTTTTTTTTTTCCATGTGAAGTTGAGTATTGTTCTTTCAAGGTCTGTGAAGAATTGTGTCAGATTTTGATGGGGATTGCATTAAATGTATAGATTACCTTTGGTAGAATTTTTACTATGTTGATACTACCTATACAAGAACATGGGAGATCTTTCCATTTTCTGGTATCCTCTTCAATTTCTTTCTTCAAAGACTTAAAGTTCTTGTCAAATAGGTCTTTCATTTCTTTGGTTAGTGTTACCTCAATATATTTTATGTTATTTGTGGCTATTGTAAAAGGTGATGTTTCTCTGATTTTCCTCTCAGCTTCTTTATCCTTTGTGTATAGGAGGGCTACTGATTTTTTTGAGTTGATCTTGTATTCTGCAACAATACTGAAGGTATTTATTAGCTGTAGAGATTCTCTGGTAGAGTTTTTGGGGTCACTATGTACACTAGCATATCATCTGCAAATAATGAAAGTTTGACTTCTTCCTTTTCAATTAGAATTCCCTTGATCTCCTTATGTTGTCTTATTGCTATTGCTAAAACTTCAAGAACTATGTTGAAGAGATATGGAGCAAGTGGAGAACTTTGTATTGTTCCTGATTTTAGTGAGTTTCTTTCCATTTAATTTGATGTTGGCTGTCTGCTTGCTGTATATTGCTTTTATTATATTTTGATATGTTCCTTGTATCCCTGATCTTTCCAAGACCTTTATCATGAAGGCGTGTTGGATTTTGTTAAAAGCTTTTTCAACATCTAATGAAATAAATGATCATATGGTTTTTTCCTTCAGTTTATTTATATGATGGATTACCTTGATAGATTTTCGTATGTTGAACCGTCCCTGTATCTCTGGGATGAAGCCAACTTGATTGTGGTGGATGATTTTTTTTGTGATGTGTTCTTGGATTTGGTTTGCCAGTATTTTATTGAGTATTTTTGCATCGATGTTCATGAGTTAGATTGGTCTGTAATTTTCTTTTTTGTTGAGTCTTTTTGTGGTTTTGCTATCAGGGTAACTGTAGCCTTATAATAAGAGTTTGGCAATGTCGCTTCTGTTTCTATTATGTGGAACACTTTGAGGAGTATAGGTATTAGCTCTTGGAAGTTCTGGTAGAATTCTGCACTAAAACCGTCTGGCCCTTGGCTCTTTTGGTTGGGAGGTTTTTGATGACAGCTTTTATTTTCTTTCTTTCTCTATTTTAAATTTCTCACCTGGTCTTGATTTACTTTTGGTATATGGTATCTATCTAAAATATCATCCATTTCTTTTACATTTTTTCAATTTTGTGGAGTACAGGTTTTTGTAGTATGAGCTAAGATTCTTTGAATGTCCTTAGTGTCTGTTATTATGTCCCCCTTTTCATTCTGATTTTGTTAATTTGGATGTTCTCTCTCTGCCTTTTAATTAGTTTGGATAAGGGTTTGTCTATCATGTTGATTTTCTCAAAGAACCAGCTCTATGTTTTGTTGATTCTTTGTATTGTTTTCTTTGTTTCTATTTTGTTGATTTCAGTCCTCAATTTGATTATTTCCTGTCTTCTACTCCTCCTGGGCGAGTCTGCTTCTTTTTATTCTAGAGCTTTCAGGTGTGCTGTTAAGTCACTAATGTGAGCTTTCTCCATTTTCTTTATGTGGGCACTTAGTGCTATGTACTTTCCTCTTAGCACTGCTTTCATAGTGTCCTATAGGTTTGTATATGTTGTGCCTTCATTTTTGTTGAATTCAAGGAAGACTTTAATTTCTTTCCTTATTTCTTCCTTGACCCAGGGGTGTTTCAGTAGTTCACTGTTCAGTTTCCATAAGTTTGTATGCTTTCTGAGAGTAGTATTGTTGTTAAATTCTAACTTTAATCCATGGTGATCCCATAATATACAGGTGGTTACTCCAATTTTTTTGTATCTGTTTGCTTTGTTACCGAGTATTTGATAAATTTTTGAGAACGTTCCATGAGGTTCTGAGAAGACGGTATATTCTTTTGTGTTTGGGGGGAATGTTCTATACATGTCTGTTATGTCCATTTGATTCATGACATCTGTTAGTTCTCTTATTTTTCTGGTAAGTTCCTGTCTGGTTGACCTGTCCATTGGTGAGAGTGGAGTACTGTGGTCTCCACATACTATTAGTGTGTGGGGTTTGATGTGTGATTTAAGTTTTAATAATGTTTCTTTTACATATGTGGGTGCTCTTGTATTAGGGGCATAGATGTTTAGGATTTGAGACTGTATCTTGATGAATTGTTCCTATTATGAGTATATAGTGTTCTTCTCCATCTCTTCTGACTGATTTTAGTTTGAAATCAAATTTGTTAGATATTAGGATAGCTACACCCACTTGTTTTTTAGGTCCATTTGATTGGAAAACCTTTTCCCAACCCTTTTTTCTGAGGTAGTTTCTGTCTTTGAGGTTGAGGTTTCTTGTATAGAGCAGAAGGCTGGATCCTATTTTCATATCCATTCTCTTAACCTGTGTCTTTTTATAGGTGAATTGAGTCCATTTATAGTAAGCAATACTAATGACCAGTGGTTGTTAATTCTGGGTATTTTTCGGTAGTAGCCTGTGTGTGTTTCCTTCCCTTCTTTGGGTTATGATGACAGGGGGTTTATGAGATGCCTATGTTTTTGTGGGTGCAGTTTGCTTCCTTGGGTTGGGGTTTTTCTTCTAGTAGTTTTTGTAAGGCTGGGTTTTGGATACGTATTGTTTAAATCTATATTTGTCATGGACTATCTTGTTTTCTCAATTGATGGTGAATGAAATCCTTGATGGGTATAGTAGTGTTGGCTTGCATCTGTGGTCTCTTAGTGTCTGCAGCACATTATCCAGGACCTCTGGCTTTTGTGGTTTCCTTTGAGAAGTTGGGTGTAATTCTGATAGATTTACCTTTATATGTTACTTTACCTTTTTCCTTTGCAGCTCTTAATATTCTTTCTTTTTTCTGTATGTTTTGTGTTTCGATTATTATATGGTAAGGGGATTTTTTTTTCTCCAGTCTATTTGGTTTTCTGTAAGCTTCTTGTACCTTCATAAAGACATCCTTCTTTAGGTTGGAAAAGTTTTCTTCTATGATTGTGTTGACTATATACTCTGTGCCTTTGAGATGGAGTTCTTCTCCCTCTTCTACCCCTATTAATCTTAGGTTTGGTCTTTTCATGGTGTCCCAGATTTCCTGGATGTTTTGTGCTAAGAATTTGTTGGATTTAATGTTTTCTTTGACGGATGAGTCTATTTCCTCTATAGTATCTTTAGCACCTGAGATTCTTTCTTCTATTTCTTATATTATGTTGGTTATACTTGTCTCTAATTTCCTATTTGTTTACCCAGATTTTCCATATCCAGAATTCCCTTGGTTTGTGTTTTCTTTATTACCTCTATTTCAGTCTTCAAGTCTTGAACTGTTTCCTTCACCTGTTTGA
The DNA here is from genome assembly GCA_004026605.1 of Ondatra zibethicus. Lineage (NCBI taxonomy): Eukaryota > Metazoa > Chordata > Mammalia > Rodentia > Cricetidae > Ondatra > Ondatra zibethicus. The sequence goes on from PVIU01024510.1 coordinate 20,928, forward strand.
ATGTTTTTTTTCTGTGGTTTTCTTCCAGGGATTTATTAATTTCTTCCAATTTTTTGTTTATCTTCTCCTCTATTTCTTTAAGGGAGTTTTCTGTTTCCTCTTTAAAGGTCTCTATCATTTTTATAAAGTTATGTTTAAAGCTGTTTTCTTCTACTTCTTCTGTGTTAGGATGATCAAGTCTTCCTGTTCTGTGACTGCTGGGTTCTGGTGTTACCATGTTGCTTTTTATGTTGTTGGAGGAATTCTTGCATTGGCACCTACCCATCTCTTCCTTCAAATGAGGCCACCAGTGTCTTTGCATCCTGGTCCATTCCTTACAGTGGCTCTCTGGGTGTTTGTGAGTTTTTCTTGGTCTGCTTCGTACTGTCAATATCTGTCTCAGAAAGCCTCTGAGGTCTCTATGCGCCTGCTCTCTTGGTCTTCTCTCCTGGTTTGTTCTCTTGATGCTCTCTCTTAATCCCCTCAGTGTTGTAGCAAACTGTGGTCCCCTCAGTATTATAGCAAGCTCTCGGCTCTTAGGCAGTATGTGGCAAGTAGCAAGTGGATGGGTTTGGGTTTTGGGGGAGCCTGGCTGCAGGAAATTCCCTGCTGGATGGTGGGCTAAGAAAGTCAAGCAAGTTAGGGGAGAGGCCTGGGGTTTTGTCCCACTGTGGAGGTCCTAGAGAGTACAGCATCCCACTATGTGACTGTTCACTCCCCTCAGTATTGGAGCAAGCTGTGTTCAGAGTTCCACCGAGGTTCCCCATTATTCTTAATAGAAGGAACTTTTTAAAAAAAGTTCCTTCAGTTTACTGGTGCCTTCTTTGACTGAACAAATAAGTGCAAATGTGTGTTGTATTCATGGAACCTTTCCCAGAGGTGGTGTGTGTGTGTGTGTGTGTGTGTGTGTGTGTGTGTGTGTGTGTGTGTGTGTGTGTGTGTGTGAATGTAGGTTCAGATTCAAGGGTGTCTGCCTTGTAACATGCTCTTTGGTCTCCTGCGGGATCTCACTGCAGCTCCATTGGATGGACTTGGGCTTTGGGTCTCTCTCTGATTTACCTTCCCCTCTCTCCTTCATTCTTGGCTTCCTAAGCCTCTTGCCTGTGAACTACCATTTAGTCAGCTTCTCAGAAAACTGACCTAGAAAAGTTATACACTGAGTCTCAGGGGTGTGTCTATTTTTCCCCTTTAATAAAATCTTAATATTTCCCCTCATATTTAGCTCAGCACATGCCTCCCTCATTTTCGGTATAAAAAGAAGGAAATATTGCATGCAGTGGTCATGTTAGAAGCTCTTCTATTGTTACAGCTTCCTATGGGATATGATTTGATCTGCAGTGATGTCTCTAACAAGTTATACAGAAAAGCTCTCTACTGAGTGAGTTGCTGTACAGAGGCACAACTTCCATGTTTGTTGTGGAAACTAGAAATCGCTTTTAAAGTTCAATTATCAAGTCCCATCGGATCAAAATTCTAAGTTTATAAGTTGTGTTCCAAATATAGTCAGTGTGATTTTGCAAAGTGGGTACATTTGTATCCACCTGGCTCAGATAATTTTCTCTCCCGACATTATGAACAAAACATTGATATGTTTCCTGTTGTCATTTCCCAAACTGAGCATTTTCACTTCCTCCAGTAGGATGACTTATAAGCAAATCATTCCAAATTTAGTGCACAGGAAACATCTCATGTTTAAATCATAGCTGTGTACATGGTTCTATGCCTGGTGCAAATCTTATCCTCCACTTTGCTTCAGGTAGCATTTTAAGTGATGGTGTTTGCTGCTGCATCCCATAAATGGCCAGGGTGTAGATAAATCTAGCGTGCTTTAAATAGCCTGGTAGTGTTTATGATATGCAAACAATTGGCCCTTCTCCTCTCTCACAACTGTCCTTATTTGGTGAACAATTCATGTCACCTCCTCAGCATTGGGTCCTCTTTATGAGACTGAACTAGTCACATGGAATAGAGTTCCCTAACCTCGTTATTGTCCCTGAACCTGTTTGGAAATAGATGTAAGGGGCAGATTTTACTTGAAGAGAAGATTTTTATCTTAATCTCTTTGAAATATGTATTTTCATGTTGCATCTTGTTTGGAGGTCAAACTTTAAAGTCTCCTTGTCTCCCTCTCCTCCTCCCTCCCTCCATCTCCCCCTCTGTGTGTGTATATGTATTCATGTGTATGAATGTAGGCATCCATGTAACAGCACATATGTGGAGGTCAGAAGACAACCTGGGATGTTTGTCCTTTCTGCCAGCCTTCTTTCATGTATGATCTCATCTTTGCTTCTATATACATTGTAGCATGAATAATAAAAACCCAGAGACAGATATTGGGGTTTAAGTTGAAGATCAGAAAAGGAAAGCATCCAAGCCATTAGAGAACTCTTACCTCTATGAAATGTTCAGACTGAAAAGAAAGCATGTTCATGTCTCATCTCATCTTATATTTCTCTCTAGTGCAAGTATTAAAGGCATGTACCACCATTGCCCAGCCTCTATGGCTAATTAGTGTGGCTGCTGATATTAAAGGTGTGTGCCACCAGTGTCTGGCCTGTGTGACTGACTTGTGGGGCTAGCTTTGCACTCCGATCTTCATGCAAACTTTATTTGTTAGATCATAAACAAAATACCACTGTAATACACTCTAGGTTAGTTGGCACCTGAACCTCTGGGGATTATTTTTATCTCCACCCCCATTTCTTGTAGGGGTGCTGGGATTGCAGACTATGTCTGGAGACTCAAATTTAGGTCTTCAAGGCTTCCAGGATAAGCCTTTACCCACTGTGCCATCTTCCCAGCCTGGAGGTTATGTTTTCAATCTTAGAATATTCAAAAGCGTCACAATGGAATGGATGTTATTGAATCTGATGTCAGTTGCCCCCTAATGTGGAAGTCTATGGTGTGGTATTTCAGAAAGATGATTTTAAGATGGAGAGGTGGATACAATAAATAAAAAAAAAAGCTACCTGCACTAGTAGCCAAGAAAAGCTGCTGACATTTAATCTACCATCAAGTACTAGAGTCTGCTGGTTGCTGGACATGAGTAATAAAGCTAAAAGGAGAGACTGAGTGACGTCTGGGATACAAAGAAAGAAAACAGAAGTAGCAGAAAGGAGGCAGGGACTTTTAGACTTTATTAGTATTCTGAGCTGCCAGGGGTTGCCTTGTGATGCCCCGATGGTCCCTCGTAGTGTACTACCTGTGAAGACTGCAAGAGCCAGCAAACAAGTACTATTAAACTCCTCTTACATAGTAGTTTAGAATGACTCTCTCATTATAATGAAGCAGGTCTTCGTATAATAATAATGTTAATAATCACCCTTGTGATAATAATAGTAATAAAATTAGGTCACAGTTACCATGGGGCTTACTTGTATGTTGTATAAAATGTGCCATATATGTCCCAGAACTTTCTAGTTATTAGCTTGTTACAGTTACTCCAGGAGAGTTTGCTATAATGATTTCTACTGCCTGGGTGTTAATGGAAAGTGCACAATAGATGAAGTGCTTTACTTAGGGTCGCTCAGCAGATGAGTGGTAGTAGACATATGATTTAGGTCCCATGTAATCTGGCTTCCAGGTCTACAATAAACTCGCCTTGGATAACCTACCCTTAGAGAGGAAGCAAAGATAAAGAACCATAGAAATGACCATGGGTGTTGCTTTGTATTGGTCTGTTTTCTGCTTCCCTAACACAAAATTAGGGTATTGTGTTCTAGCAGTTCAAGAACAACATCTTAGCTGTGATACAAGACAGAGCTGTGCACAGTGGGTACCTAGAAGCCTAGAGATGAGGCAGAAAGTTGTTCATAACTACTTGTAGAGGTGATGGAAGTTCAGTCATTCAAAAGTAAAAGTCAAATTCACCCACACAAAGATGGGGTACCAAAGGGGTACCTGCAAGTCTCAGGCTTGCATCTTCTGGCACAGTTGTATCCAGGACTCCACTGGTATTATCATGGATGTTTTTTGTCCATGTCTTGATTTTATTTCTGTTTTGGCTCAATTCCACACAAACCTTCTCCATATGGATGTCATAGTAGCTTCTTAATGATATTTTCCCTGTTTACAGCTGCCAGTATGGCATGTCTCTTAGCCCATCTGAAATAGTCCCATAAGCAATGCGTGCTCAATCTATGTCTATTACTCTGACACAGTATCTTTGAAAGAATACTGCTCTGCGTGTTGACCTGGTTACATGTCTGCATCACCTGAGTTTAAGCTTCTTGGAAGTAGATTAGAGTCTACTTATTGAGTAAAGGCTAATGAAGGGAGCCAGATTGTGTAACTGGTGCAAACTCTATAAAACAGGGTCTTTTATTGGTGTATGGCTCACCTATTTGTTTACGATGACTTGCCAATGAGTCCTAGGCTTCCTACTGTGCCTGTCTCCCTAACATTGGGATTAAAAGTACATGCCATGCCATCTGGCTTTTCTTCTTCTTCTTCTTCTTCTTCTTCTTCTTCTTCTTCTTCTTCTTCTTCTTCTTCTTCTTCTTCTTCTTCTTCTTCTTC
>PVIU01024511.1:6112-25552 GCA_004026605.1 Ondatra zibethicus
TTTTGATGACTGTTTCTATTTCTTCAGCAGTTATAGGTCTGTTTAATTTGCTTATCTGGTCTTGATTTAATTTTGGTAATTGATATTTATCCAGAAAGTTGTCCATTTCCTTTAAGTTTTCCAATTTTGTGGAGTACAGGTTTTCAAAATATGACCTGATGATCCTCTGTATTTCCTCTGTGTCTGTTGTTATGTCCCCTTTTCATTTCTGATTTTGTTAATGTAGATATTCTCTCTCTGCCTTTTGGGTAGTTTGGATAAAGGTTTATCTATTTTGTTGATTTTCTCAAAGAACCAACTCTTTATCTCATTGATTCTTTGTATTGTTTTCTTTGTTATTATTTTGTCGATTTCAGCTCTCAATTTGATTATCTCCTGCAGTCTAGTTCTCTTAGGTGAGTTTGCTTCTTTGTGTTCTAAAGTTTTCAAATGTTCTGTTAATTCACTAGTGTGGGATTTTTCCAGATTCTTTATGCAGGCGTTTAGTGTTATGAACTTGCCTCTTAACACTGCTTTCATTGTGTCCCATAAATTTGGGTATGTTGTGTGTTCATATTCATTGAATTTTAGAAAGTCTTTAATTTCTCCCTTGACCCATTGATGATTCAGGTGAGCATTGTTTAATTTCCATGTGTTTGTGGGTTTTCTGGATTTGGTATTGCTGTCCACTTCTAGTTTTAAAGCATGGTGATCTGATAAGGTACATTGGGTTATTCCAATTTTTTTTTTTGTATTTTTGCGGTTTGTTTTGTTACTGAGTATGTGGTCAATTTTTGAGAAGGTTCCATGAGGAGCTGAAAAGATGGTATATTCTTTTATGTTTGGATGGAATATTCTATAGATGGCTGTTAATTCCATTTGAGTCATAACATCTGTTAATTCTCTTATTTCTCTGTTCATTTTTTGTCTGATTGACCCGTCCAGTGCTGAGAGGGGAGTGTTGAAGTCTTCCACTATCAGTGTGTGGGGTTTAATATATGATTTAAGCTTTCAAAGTGTTTCTTTGACCTAGGAAGGTGCCCTTGTATTTGGAGCATAGATGTTCAATATTGAAATTTCCTCTTGATGGATTTTTCCTTTGACTAATATGAAATGTCCTTCTTTGTCTCTTTTGACTGATCTTAGCTTGAAGTCTATTTTGTTAGATAGTAGGATAGCTACAGCTGCTCGTTTCTTAGGTCTTTTTGATTGGTATATTTTTTCCCAACCTTTTACTTTGAGATGATGTCTGTTTTTGAGGTTGGGATGCATTTCTTGTATGCAGAGGAGGGATGAATTCTTTTTTTGTATCCAATCTGTTAGCCTGTGCCTTTTATGGGTGAGTTGAGTCCATTTATATTAAGGGATATTAATGACCATTGGTTGCTGTCTCCTGTTAATTTGGTTTTCATCATTGGTGATGTTATTTTGTGTTTTTTTTTCTTCTTCAGGATTTGCTGTAATGAAATCATTAATTGTGTGTGTTTTTGTTGGTGTAGCCATCTTCCTTGGGTTGGAGTTTTCCTTCTAGTATTTTGTGTAGGACTGGGTTTGTGGCTAGGTATTGGTGAAATCTAGATTTGTCATGGAATATCTTGTTTTGTCCTTTTATGGTGATTGACAGTTTTGCTGGGTATAGTAGCCTGGGCTGGCATCCCTGGTCTCTCAATGTCTTCATAATGCTTGACCATGACCTTCTGGCTTTCATTGTCTCCGCTGAGAAGTCAGGTGTAATTCTGATAGGTCTACCTTTATTGTTACTTGTCCTTTTTCCTTTGCAGCTCTTAATATTCTTTCTTTGCTCTATATGTTTAGTGTTTTGATTATTATGTGGCGAGAGGACTTTTTTTTGGGATCCTGTTTATTTGGTGTTCTGTAAACTTCTTGTATCTTCATAGGCATATCTTTCTTTAGGTAGGGAAAGTTTTCTTCTATGATTTTGTTAAATAAATTTTCTATGCCTTTGAGTTGACTTTCTTCTCCTTCTTCTATACCTATTATTTTAAGATTTGGCCTTTTTATGTTGTACCATATTTCATGGATATTTTGGGTTAAGCTTTTGTTAGATTTAATGTTTTCTTTAACTGATGAGTCTATTTCCTCTATTTTATCTTCTGCACTTGAGATTCTCTCTTCCATTTCTTGTATTCTGTTGTTCGTACTTGCATTTGTGGTTCCTGTTCTTTTCCTAATGATTTCTGTTTCTATAATTCCTTCTGCTTGTGTTTTTTTTATTTTTTCTATCTCAGTTTTCAAGTCCTGGATAGTTTCTGTTATATGTTTGAGTTCTTTTTCTTGGTTTTCTTTGAGTGATTTGCTGATATCTTCCAATTTTTTGTTTTTTGTTTTCTTCCATTTCTTTAAGGTAATTTCTCATTTCATCTTTAAGAATTTCAGATATTCTCTTGTGGTTATTTTTTAGATCATTTTCTTCTGGGTCATCCATATTTGTTTGTTCAGGTCTTACTTTTGCAGGGTCTTTGGGTTTCACTGGTATTGTGTTGTTCTTTGTGGTGTAACTTGTGATCTTACCTTTTCTACTCATCTTTTCCTCTAATAGGTGTGGTTGGTGCTGTCTGAGATTCTGTTGAATAATCTTCTAGGTGCCAGTAGATCGAAAGCTAAGATGGTTTTCCTCATGGTACAGTCAGTGTCACAGTTCTAGTTACCCTGTTGGGTATTCCTTTTCCTGGAGGTAGCTCAGTGCTCCTGTGTTTTTGTTCGCTCCCTTGGAGTTTGCTGTCTCAAGCCTACTTTTGTCTAGGCTGCTGGCTTTGATCTGTTTCTTTAAATCTTGGTCTGGATCTCCTCTTGCAGAAGTCCCTGGCTTGTAGTTAGACCTGTTCTGGTGGCAATTGCTGACTCTGGATCTGGTCACTGGTTCAATCCTGATCTGCTCGTGTCCCAGGACCGGGTTTGCTCCTGTCTTCTGCTACTGGTGGAGCTTGTTCTCTCTTTGTCTTAGGTAACTGGTTCAGTCCCACTCTGGTTCCGGTGGAGGTTGCAGACTCTGAGTTAGGTCATTGGCTCAATCCTGGTCTGCCAGTGTCCCAGGGCTGGGTTGGCTCCCAGTGCTGGATTTGCTCCTGGCTTCTGCTCCCGGTGGAGCTTGTTTCCTCTGGCTCTCTCTGTCCTAGAAGTTTAGTTCAATTCCTTTCCTGTGGAATTTGTTGCCCAAGGTGGAGTTCCTTGCCTCAGGGCAACTTTGGTTTAGGTTACCGGCTTTGACCTGTATCTGTAAATCCTAGTCTGGGTTCCCTCCTGCAGAAGTCCCTGGGTTGGAGTTGGATTTGGAAAAGTTTCTGTTTCCAGTCTACTGCCTGGGAGGTTCTAGGCTCAGGTGTGCCCGAACCCTCAGGGGACCTGCTTCCTCAGAAGTCTCAGACTGGTGCTGGGACCAACAGGGGTTCCAGGTTCCTGCCTATTCCCTTTGATGTCCCAAACCCGAACCCACAGGGGACCTTTGATGTCCCAAACCCGAACCCACAGGGGACCTGGCTCAGGCCTACTCTCTCTGAGGTCCCAGAATCGTGCCTGGCCCTGTCGAGATCTCTGGTTCCTGCCTGTTCCCTCAGAGGACCCAGCCTCACTTACGCCCAGGCTGACGGAGGTCCTGGCTCTAGCCTAGTTCCTTGGAGGTCCTAGACTCTTTCCCAGACCCACGGGGGTGTTGGCCTACGTCCACTCCCTCAAAGGTCCCAGATTCACATCCGGACCCTCAGCAGTCTCTGGCTCTGGCTCACTCACTCAGTTGTTACTCCCTTGCACCTGTTCCAGTGGAGATTGTTGGCTCTGGATCTGGTTGCTGCATCAATCCTGATCCGCTCATGTTCTGGGACTGGGTTTGCTCCTGGCTTCTGCTCCTGGTGGAGCTTGTTCTCTCTGTGTCTTAGGTAACCCCATTTTTTGTTTTTCAATACAGGGTCCTCTCCTCTCACCCTAGCTGTCCTCTGTCGACCAGGTTGGCCTTGAACTCACAGAGATCCACCCATCTCTGCCTCCTGAGTGCTGGGATTAAAGGCATGCCCCCAGCTCTCATTTTTGTTGTTGTTGTCTTGTTTTTTATTTGAGACAGGGTTTCTCTGTGGCTTTGGAGCCTATCCTGGAACTAGCTCTGTAGACCAGGCTGGTCTTGAACTCACAGAGATCCACCTGCTTCTGCCTCCCGAGTGCTGGGATTAAAGTTGTACACCACCATAGCCCAGCTCTCATGTTTTTTAAAAACAATTATTGTGTGTGGGGAGTGACACACAGCACACATGTGGAGTTGAGAGAACAACTCTCTGTGTACTCTGTGGATTTCAAGATTGACCCCAGGTTGCCAGTTTTGGCATCAGGTTCCCTTACCCACTGGGCCATCTTGCCTGCCCAGGACAGTGGCTCTTGATGACTTTGGGGTATTATTGACATTTCCTTAATCAGGAAGTGGTATCTCTCCATGGGGATAGTCACAGCAGGTGTATAAGGCAGACTTTACCAGGTTCCTTGTCTTGATCTTTCCTTCCTTATACTTAAGAGAGGCTAGAAGGACAGTAGATTCAGGTTGTGGAGACTCAGATGAGTAGGCTTCAGATCTTCCTGCCCCCCGGATGCTCATGAGGGGTCTGGAGCTGAACTGTAACCCTGAGAACAATTGAGTTTACAGCTGTGTTCACAGTGTTACTGTCAGAGATACTACAGAAATGGGCACACCTGGAGAAGGGAGAGCCAGCCTGCAGCATGATGATCTATGAGAACTGTGGAGTAGCGGGTTAGAGCCTCCATTCACGTAATTTGCCTGCAAGTTTGACATGGTGAATAGGATACTCCAGCCTATGCTTATTGGTCCAGGCTCCTCCTCAATCTAACGGCATCCAATGCCTGAGAGCTGAGGGGAGCTGGCCCTGTGAGTCAGACACCGTGTTGAGATGATTGCTTTGTATCAGGTATGTTCTTAGCATGTTACACAAATCATCTCACTAGTCCTCCAATGTTCGTCTACAATAAACATCATTATCACGTTTATTTTATACTTGTGGAAATCAAGGGCTATAGGGCTAAGAAAAAAATTAACTTGTGATAGAATAGGAATTGGAAATTGAAGCTGTCTCTTGCAAACCATATTTCTTCACCACTATTCAGATTTGACCTACATCTGTGTCTGAGGAAAGTACCGCCCAAAGCATCATGTGATCCCTACTTATAAGTGATGAAATGCTTGCACGCTAGAGAAGGAAATGACCCCAGGGTCAGTGGGCAGGAAAGTACATGGGTATTATGCCAGATTAAGTGATATTATTCTGCTGGTGACTTAGATTGTAACTATCTGGGGTGAGGCCATACTCTTTTGGGCAAGGCATGAGGCGACTCATCTGAGCTTTCAGGTGGACATCCCATGGACAAGATTTGTGATTAGGAAAGCAGGGTCTCTTCAGAGTAATATGACACAGTAGCCTTGCACAGACTCTCTTGAACTTACTGCAAAGCATTCACAGATGCCCCCCATGTCATGGTCTATTAAAGAGGAAATCTGGAGACTTGAAAATGGGGATGGCCTCTCCTTGAGACTGTCAGCACCTGGAGAATGGTATTTTGTTTAGTTTTGTTTTGTTTTTCCAAGACAGGTTTTCCAAGATAGGCTTTGGAGCCTATCCTGGAACTCGCTCTGAAGATCAGGCTGGCCTTGAACTCTGGAAATCTGCCAGCCTCTGCCTCCCGAGTGCTGGAATCAAGGGCATGTGCCACCATGCTTAGGCTGTTGAAGAATGTTTAATTTTTTTAAGAGTATGAGAATTGCCTGCATAGGCCAGAATAGGGTGTCTGGACTGGTGCAGAGGTATGTGTGAACCCAGGTCCTCTGGAACAGCAACCAATACTACTGAAATGTTTCTCCAGCCCATTTAAGAATTTTTGAGAAGATGATTTGTTTTGTTTTTGGTTCGGGTATTGCTGGGAATCAAACATATGGAAGCACGCATTTTTAAATTTTAATATAACACAGCAAGATGTGGTAGTGCACACCTTTAATCCCAGCACTTGGGAGCAGAGGCAGGTTGGTGCATTTCTGTGAGTTCAAGGTCAACCTGATCTACAGGATGAGTTCCAGGACAGTTAGACAGCTACATAGTAAGACCCTGTCTCATAAAACAAACAAGCAAATGAATACATAAAGTTAACACAATGTTTTAATCATTTTTTAAATTTCAAGGATACATTATATTTTATATTTATGTCTTTTTTAAAAAAAGAAAACAAACTATCTTTTTTCATTATATGTACCAGTCCAAGTTCCCACTCTCTCCCCTCCTTCCATTCCCTCCACACACCCTCCCACACAACCCCTCATTCACTCCTCAGAGAGGGTAAGGCACATTGCTTTATGGAAGGTCCAAGGTCTCCCTACTATATTTAGGCTGAGAAAGGTATCCATCCAAAGAGAATAGGATCCCAAAAAGCCAGTACATGCAGTAGGGATAAATCTGGTGCCACTGCCAGTGGCCCTCAGTCTTCCCCAGCCATATATCTGTCACCCACATTCACAGGAACTAGTTTGGTTCTATGCTGGTTTCTTCCCAGTCCGGCTGGAGTTGGTGAGCTCCCATTAGCTGGGGTAAACTGTTTCAATGGGTGAACCCATCATGGTCTTGACCTCCTTGCTCATATTCTCACTCCTCCCACTCTTCAGCTGGACTTTGGGAGCTCAGTCCAGTGCTCCGACGTGGGTCTCTGCCTCTGTTTCCATCAGCTGCTGGATGACGGTTCTATGGTGATGTTTAAGATATTCATCAGTCTGACTACTGGGCAAGTCAAGATCGGGCCCCCTCTCATCTATTGCTTAGGGTCTTAGCTGGGGTCATCCTTTTGGATTCCTGGGAAATTATCTAGAGCCAGGTTTCTGCTAACCCTATAATGACTCCCTCAATCAAGATATCTCTTTCCTTGTTCTCACCTCTGTCCTTCCTCCATCTCGACTATCTTGGTGTGGGACAATTCTGTATTCTGTCAATTATGTTTTAAATAAACGCTGATTGCCTAGTAGCCAGGCAGAAAGTATAGGCAGGACAATCAGACAGGAAATAGAGGTGAGTCAATGAGAATAGGAGAATTCTGGGAAGCAGGAAGTTCCCTCTGTAGTCCTGTCCAGACACCGAAGAAGCAGGATGTGACCTGCCCTGCTGAAAAAGATACTGAGCCATGTGGCTAATATATACTAGAATAATGGGCTAATATAAGTTATAAGAGTTAAGAAGAAGCCTGAACTAAGGGACCAATCAGTTTATAACTTAAGGAGACCTCTGTGTGATTTTCTTTGGGGATAAACAGCTGTGGGACCTGGTGGGAGGACAGAAACCCCCAACAAGCAGGCCCTCATGTTACAAATGGCGCCCACGTGGACAGCTGCATCCACATAAAACCTGAGAGAGCTTGGGAAGTAATTCTAGACACAAAAGAATAGAGTAAAGCATGGCTTCTTGGTAGCAGCAATTTCTCGGATCTGCTCTGTTTGCTAGAGGAAAGTGCTCTCATTTAAGAGAGGCTTCCTGACTCAGCTTTAGCTGCAAAACCCTCAGCTCTTTAAGAGGTCCTGCCATGAAACATTTAAATGGTGTTGATAAAAGCTGATCAAATGCTTTTTGGTTTTCAGCAATAGCAGGAAAAAAGCTGTGTTGTTTTTAAAATGTCAGCTTTCTGGACCATCCTGCCAGTGCAAACTCTGACTCTTTGAGGCAGGAGGTCCAGCTACAGAGAGAGCATATGAGTGTTGTTTGTGGACACACTGTTGCAGCGTGCTTGCTGGCAAGGACCTTGAAACACCATAGAGTTGTGGCAATAAACAGGGCTCTAGCCGGTAACTCAGTCATGAGGCTGGAATCTCAGAAAGCTAAGGAATGGGTTGGATGCAGCGGTCAAAGTCACGGCTTTAATCCTAGACATATCGCTTAGCAAATTAAAGACTCATGTGGTCAGAAAAAGAGAGGTATACAGTAAAGATAGATTCAAAGGTGAAGAAAACCTCTAAACTGTTTACTGTGTGTTTAAAAATATATACGGGCTTGGGAGAAAAATTTTAAAAAAGGATAAAGTCCTTAAAAGAAAAAGAGAAAAAAAAGAGAGTAGTTGGGTGTGGTGGCACACATCTTTAATCCCAACAAAAAGATTGACCTTTGATTTCCACACAAGCACTTTGGCAAAAGTATGTTACCCACCCCCCAATATATACAATAAATAAATGCAAAAAAAAATATTAAGAAAAGTAGAGAGGTAGCTCAGCAGCAAAGGGTAGTTTCTACCTTTGTGAAGGACCCAAGTTGGGTTCCCAGCAGCTGCCTGCAACTCCAGTTCCTGGGGATCTGACTCTCTCTTCTGAACACACACACACACACACACACACACACACACACACACACACACACACACACACAGGCTGAAAATCAGGATAAACACTGTGTATTGCTGTGTGTCCCATACTGACCTCAAATTCATGGGCCACCCTCCTATGGGCCACCCTCCTGCCTCAACCTTTCCAGTACTAGGACCATGGGTTTATTCCACCATGCCCAGCTCAACTTTAGCTTTTAAGAATTTGTTGTGTAGATGGTTGCTCAACTTGGGTATGTCTCATGAGTAGCCCGTGGTTCTGTGTTCTCAGGGGGAAGATTACAGAGATAAAGTGTTACTCTCATTGCATCATAGCAAAGCCATGTGTTATCAATGTGTCTGAGGTAGATTCTCATGTTTCTCTCAGAGAAAAGAAACCAAAAGGGGACTGGGGGCAGGGGTGGTGGAGATACAGCTCAGTTGTTCAAATCTCGCCTAGCACCCATGAAAGTCCCTGGTTTGATTTACAATTCTTCACTAAAACAGAAGTAACACCTCTTAAATCAGCACCTGTGAGGTGAGTACAGGTGGAGCAGAGGCTCAAAGTCGTTCTTGACTACACAGTAAGTTCAAAGCTTTCTTCAGCTGCTGGACACCATCTCAGAGAGGGGGCAGGGTTACTAAAGCAATGTGGTCCCCAAGTGCTGAGACCAGCCTAGAACTAGTCCTTGGGGGTGATAATAATAACTAATGGGCAAACCTACAAAGAAAATGAATCTCAAAGGGCTGAATCTGAGTTCCAGGTTTAGCTGCCTCAACTCAACTTTTAAAGCTTTGGACTAATTTTGGTAGAGGTCATATTTTGTAAAGTTATCCCCAGTGCAAAGCACAAGGCTGTATGATTTGATTTTTTTTCTCCTCTCTGAGGGGGGTAGAATTCACCGTGTAGCTCTGACTGGCTTGGAACTCTTGCTCTGTAGACCAGGCTGTCCTTGAACTCGCAAAAACCTTCCTGCGTCTGTTTTCCAAATGCTGAGACTAAAGGCATGCACCACCATACTCAGCTGCAAATACATTATTTATAGAGGTGGCACCCAAAACATGAAACTTCAAGTATATATTTCAGAGGCTTTTCTATATAGACACAGACACACAGCATTGTATAACCACCATCTTTGTTTAGTTACAAAGCAAAACAACAACAACAAAACAAACAAACAAAAAAGAAAACCAGCATTTATTTCTATTTTTATGAATATGGTTATTTTGCCTGCATGTACGTTGGTGCAGCTGCCTGCATGGTGTGTGTGTAGGTCAGAAGAGGGTGTTCGAGCCCTGTGGTTGTGAATCACTGTGTGGGTGTGGAAAGCTTGTGCCCTCTGGAAGAGTAGCCAGTGTTCTTAACTTCTGAGCCATCTCTCCAGCCCTCATTTTTGCCATCATGAAGAACATTGAAAACCCATCAACAGTCCCTCCTGTGTCTTCCTTCTCTCAGTCCCTGGCAACCACCAATTTCGGGGTGTTTTCCTATACAGATTTATTCTGGATATTTCATGTAAATTAAGTTTTTGTAATGAGACCCCCCTTTTTTTTTCTTTTTCTGGTCTGGCTCCTTTCAGGTAGTATAATGCTTTAGAAGGTCATACATGAGTTGGCAGGTACCTGTTCATTCTTGCTGATGGTTGATATTCATTGTATGCGCACCACATTTTGTTTATCCACTCAGTCATTAAGGAGCATTTGGGTTCTCTCAGCCTTTAGGCTATGTCAATAGTACTGCCATGAACACTCCTGAATTTGCTTGAGGATCTGATTTCAGCTCTTTAACTGGCTAGTAATGCTTGATCAGATTTTAAAAGATGGGCTATTGCTTCAGAATCTTATTACACTTACATCTCTGAGTCCTGCCAGAAGAGAGCTCTGCCCCAGACCGAGTTCATGTTAACATCTGTCAATCGTCTTGATAAAGACAGGTGCTCAAACATCAGGGTCACAAATGACAAGAAACCAGGAAAGAGAGTTAAGACTCACAATGCAAATATGTAAAGAGGGGCAGATGCAAATATCTATAAAGTAGGTGAAGCATCAAATTGCATCTTGCATATAGGTTCTCCAGAAAGTTCTCCAAGCACAGGAGGGGAGCAAACTGGTGTATCTGTTACCTTCCTTGCTGTGGCACATGCCCTGCAGAAGCAACATAAGGAAGAAAGGCTTGTTTTGGCCACAGTTTTAGGGTACAGCACATCCTAGAGGGGATGTCACAGGGTACAAGGAGGCTGCTTACATGGTGCACACAGTCAGGAAGGAAAGAACGTTCAGTTCAGCTCACTTTTTCCATTCCCGGCCTCGCACCATGGGACGGTGCCTCTGATTCTACATTCAGGGTTGGCCTTCCCTCTTCAGTTAAAGCTATCTGGAAGCTCCCTCACAGGCAGTCACACCCAGCGGTGTGTGATTCTAAATCCAGTCAAGTTGACAGTGAAGCTTAACCAGCTAGTTTAACTACAAATAATGAAAAAAAGAAAAGGAGCCCAGGGTTCAAGTAGAGCTGTCATGGAGCCCAGGTGGGGCTGCCCTGAGGCACCACAGGCAAGATGGAGAAAGATGTTTTCTCTGAGCCACTGTTCCTCACTACACCACATGCCCTTGGATCTCTGGAATCTCTCTGATGGTCAGAGTTCACTCTGAGTGAAGAGAAAATGAGCATGCTACAGAGGCCTGGACGTCACATCTCCTGACCAGTGAGCAGAAGGGCTGGAACAGGGTCTCTGCAGGCCAGGGTCCACAGGGCTGACCCTGAAGATGGGGGATTTCCCCAACCAGGACTCAATTCTTTCTGCTTCAGACTGGGTATGTGGAGCAAGTAGGAGAAAGACTCAGAAGGACATCAGGGAGCCTAGGTGACCCTGACAGATAGTTGCTTGTCTAGGGCTTTTCAGTACTGAGAAACAGACTTGGTAGGAGGAGGGAGACAGAAGGTAGAAAAAATAAATGTACTTGAGGTTATTTTTAAAATAATTTTTAAAGAGTTATTCATTTTATCTTTGTGTGTGTCTGGTTTGCCTACGTGTATGTATGTGCACTGTGCCCAAGGAGGTCAGAAGAGGGTGCCAGATCCCTGGAATTGGAGTTCCAGATGGTTTTGAGCCAACCTGTGGATGCTGGGAACTGGGGTGCTCTGGAAAAACAGCCAGCACTCTTACTCTGAGTCAACTTCCCAGCCCTTTGGGGGTTAGCTTTGTCCCACCTTCACCCTCCCCCCTTCTTTCCTAAGAAGAGACAGTTAAATCTCCACAGTTAAGGGCTGTGAGAGAATGATGGGCTGAAAAGAATGGAATTAAAATCTAATTGTTGCTAAAAATGCAGAAATATGTAGCTCTGACTGGTCTGGAATTCACGATATAAACCAAGTTGGTCTTCAGCTCAGAGAGATCTGCTTGCTTCTGTTTCCTTGGTGCTGAGGTTAAAGGTGCAGTCACACCTGGCCTTACTTATTTATTTGTTTTGCTTTTTTTTATTTTTTGGTTTTTCGAGACAGGGTTTCTCTGTAGCTTTGGAGCCTGTCCTGGAACTAGCTCTTGTAGATCAGGCTGGGCTCGAACTCACAGAGATCCGCCTGCCTCTGCCTCCTGAGTGCTGGGATTAAAGGCGTGTGCCACCACGGCCCAGCACTTTTTTTATTTTTATATTTTATTTTTTGTAACCAAGTCTTATCCTGCCTTCAAACTCACCATGTAGGTGAGTATATACTTGAACCCCTTATCCTCTACCTCCCTGTGCTGGAATTACAAGAATGTGCCAGTATATCTGCATGCCCCACAAACACTCTTAACTGAAGCAGTCTCAGCCCCACACCAAATCCTAACACCGATTCCCCCTATAAATCATAACAGTGGAATTTTTGTTTCCAGTTTATACCTTTTCTGTAGTTTTCAAGAGTTCTGCAGTGCAGAGATGCTTTCAACAGTCACACGAGAGCAAAATGGTATCCCTTGTGACCCCCCCTGAACCTCAGGACTTGTGGGCTGCCAGAAGCCTGCCTGGCCACTTCCAGCTGGACGCTGGCTTTTTGGTGTCTCCCCAGCCCTCTTCCAGCTGAACGCTGGCTTTTTGGTGTCTCCAGCCCTCTTCTGCCTTCAGTGGCCTCTCTCTTGGGTCACACCATCAGCCCTGCTCCCAACAGACACAGGCAACTTGGGAAATTTCAGTAATCAAAGAGGGTCCACTTGAAGACCTTTACAAATAAACAGTTCTGGAGTAAGAGCAACTGGTGTTCCCCTCTCTCTCTCTCTCTCTGGTAGAAAGACCCAGGGGAAGCCATGAGGCAGGTGCAGCCTGCAGTGTTAGGCAATTACCAAAGTTTCACAGGCCTGTTCTCCCTCTACCATGAGGTGGCTGCTGAGGCCTTCAGGAGGTTTCTAGAGATCTATGAGCTGTGTGTGTGTGGCCCATATGTCTCCAGAGGACACACAAGAGTACTGGACTGATCCTGTGCACAAAATCATTCAATCCACTTACTGGAGGCCAGCCTAGGCTATACTGTGTGAGAAAAAACAACAACAACAACAAAAAACAAAAAACCAAAAAAATGGGCCTGGTAGGCACGGAGGCCTCAATCCCAACACCTGGGGGGTGGAGGGAGAAGGAACAGGACATCAGTGCCATTCTTGGCTGTATAGGGTGTCTGAGTTCAGCTTAGCTACATGAGATACCGAGTCGAAAAAAAAACAACAAAGCAAAAATAATAAGAAAAGAGACTTGTGTAATGGCTCACCTATAATCTCATTCATGAATGAATGCAAAAGGATTGCCAATAATTTGAGGCCACAGCCAGGTGGTCCTCCTGAGTGTTATAAGAAAGCAGGCTGAGCAAGTAATGAGAAACAAGCCAGTAAGCAGAGGTAAGCCTTCTGTGGCCTCTGTATCAGTTTCTGCCTCCAGGTTCCTGCCCAGCTTGATTTTCTGTTCATATGGAAGTGTAAGTCAAATAAACCCTTACGTCCCCAAGATACATGTGGTCATGGTGTTTCATCATAGTAACAGTAACCCTAACAAGACGGAGTATCTAGCATGCATGAAGGCCTGGACCTCCCAGCACCATATAAAACTACGTGTGTTTGTTCTTACCTAAAATCCCAGCACCAAAATGGTAAAGGCAGAGGCTCAAAAGTGTAAGGTCATCAAGTGTGAGGCCAGCTTGGGATTTACAAGACCCTATTTCAGAAGTCAGGGGAGGGGACAAAAAAAAGAAAGAAAGAGAAAGAAGGAAAAGAAAAGAAGAAAAACTGAGGATCAGAAAAATTTAGTAGCAGGTTTGACTTGTCTGTGCAGGTGTGCTTAACTTGTTTGTGCAGGTGCGCTTAACTTGTCTGTGCAGGTGTGCCTAACTTGTCTGTGCAGGTGTGCCTAATTTGTCTGTGCAGGTGTGCTTAACTTGTCTGTGCAGGTGTGCCTAACTTGTCTGTGCAGGTGTGCCTAACTTGTCTGTGCAGGTGTGCTTAACTTGTCTGTGCAGGTGTGCTTAACTTGTCTGTGCAGGTGTGCTTAACTTGTCTGTGCAGGTGCGCTTAACTTGTCTGTGCAGGTGTGCTTAACTGCTGGCTCGGAATAGCTGACAATACACTGCAGCCTCCTTGTAAGTGGCCTTGCTGTGGCCCACAGGTGGTTAGGTAATAATAATCCATGATGACACTGTCACTGTGGCTTTGGAGAAGTGCCCTCCTGCTGGCTTCTTAACTCTCAAGCATGACAGAGTCCCTGCCCCAACCTCTGTCCTGGCTTCAGTGAGCTATTTTTGGCTCTGGGACAGAGAAGAGACCCTCATGGCAGTCACAGAACCTCAGGTCCAAGATTGGGGGAGTTCCTGTTGCTGAGGGCATTTGTGATCAGGGTCTGAAAGGCAGGGTAGCAAAGAGGCTTTCTAGTCTTCAGATTCAAAGATGCTTCAAGTCTGAAGCTACCAGATATTAACTGCGGAGGGTGGATGATAGGCATCAAGTCAGTGCTTCTGCACTTCTAGAACCAGATGCTTTTAAGGCACTCAGGGCTGTGACCCTGAGCATCCTCACTTGGTGCCAAGAAAGAGTCTGGTATTTGAGCAGCTCCTGGGGGACTTCGGGAGGTGGGAAGGCAGTCAGGACCCAGCTGACTCTGTACTAAATTGAAACACTTTTTGGCTATCTGGCTCAGATGCTGGGGTTGCCAAGGGTAATGGCCAGTCCTGTCCTTGGATAGAAGTAGTTACACCCAGTCCTGAGGGGCGGTAGGGGGAGTGTATGTGCTACAGTGCGGCACACTGCTGAGTGCAGGAACCAGACCTACCTCTGGAGACACAGAGACTTTACAGGGCTATTTTGTTTTTGGGTTTTCCCTTCCTAGTTTCAAAAAGTCTTCTAGCAAACCATGGAGTCCATACTCATGGCCCCAGAATGTCCCTGAGTTCCCATCGCTTGGGTCCAAATACATATGCCCTGTCAGTGTCAGGAGAGTGGCAGCTGCCTTCTGGGGCCCATTGGGTAACTAGGAAGTCTTGGCCACCCATTTGTGGGCATTGAGTAACCATGGGGCCTCTTGAAGCTGCAAAGTTATTTTCTGAACCACTCCTCATCTTCCTATTTCAAGGTCAAGCTGGGATCTGGACAGGAGCCACAGCTGAATGACTGTTACTGGTTTAGCAGTTTTTGTTCACTGTCTCCCCTGCTTCTGCTCTGTCCTGGCCTTAGGGGACCCAGGCAGACAACTACAAGGTTCTGCCTTCCCAGATTTTCCAGCTTACACAGTGGCCCCAGTGCCTACACCTGCAGCAAAGGCAGGAATTTAGACATCAGCCACCATCAACCTGGCCTCACATCCTTTCCATGCCCTAGACTTCTGTCATCTTGTTGTTGTTGTTTTGTTTTGTTGGGTTTTTTGTTTGCTTGTTTGTTTGTGAGTGGGTTTCTCTGTATAATAACAGCTCTGGCTGTCCTAGAACTTGCTCTGTAGACCAGGCTGGCCTTGAATCACAGAGACCCACCTGCCTTCTGCCTCCCAAGTGCTGGCTGGAATTAAAGGTGTGCGCCACCGCCACCACCACCCAACCCTGGCTCACATTTTTTATTATCGTCTATGACTCCAGTCATCCTTTTTCTCCTCCAGACTGGGTGAAGGGGAGACTGCCTAGCTTGTTTGGTACAGTGCCTGATACCTATGTGTTATCAAATATTGCTGACTGAATCAGTAAACCCCTTCGATTCCACATCCTTAGTATCCATAGCTGTCCTCCCTCCTCCATGGCGGTCTCTCTTCAGGTCCCACAGTCTACCTGGACCACCAAGCAGTGTGACTGGGCAACCTTCCACATCACTTCCCTTCCATTTAATTCCACACTTTAGCCAAAGCATTCACCCCAAGTGCCCACCTGTGCTATAGAGAAGCCTTCCTCCTCTGGCTCCCTGCCTCTCACCAAGGTTGACAAATACACCGTTTATCAGCCCAATCTGGGTACCCTGTGGAGGGCTGAAGGAAGACATCAGAATCACAAAAACTTCCAAAAACTGGAGATAAGAGTAGGGCCCAGAGCAAAGTAGGAGGGGAAATTGATTACTAGACACAGGCGGGGACAACACCCTGCCTGCTCCTCCCTGGTCACCTGCTCTAACTGTCCGCTTGTACTTAAAGACCAGGACCATATCTAATCTATCTTGGTATCCCTGACACCCAGAGCAGAACATGTCCCATATAACCACTCAATTGATATTTGTTGAAGGAGAGAATGGGAGGAATAAATGAATTAATGAGAAGACAACCAGTGGTCCTGTAGTAGAAACCAGATGAATTGTTAGTGCTTCTGTCCAGGGCCCCCACAGCAATGCTGAGCACACAGGAAGACCAGACATTATACATAGATTGATCTTCCAAGCTAGCCAGAGTGGAAAAGGCTGGAGTCTGAGGCCAAATACCACAGAGTTCTGACTCAACCAGTTATTAGCTGTGTAATCTTGGACAAATTACATAACCTCTCTATGTCATCTGTCACATGGGGTTATAATAGCAAGGCTGTCATGAGAATTCAACTCAGGTATGTAAACACAGTTCGTATATGTATGGAGTATGTACATAGGCCACTCATTATTAATGAATGAATTCACACATAGCACTGCCTAAGTGTCAGTTATTATGAAACTAGTGATGATGACAATTCCTCTAACTCACCCCATCAGCTTCTCTCTTTCTGTGTCTACACTGCCTAATGGTAGAATTGAGACATCAACAGTTATTAAGCAATACAGCACGGAGTTGAGAGGGTCAGGAGGTGGGGCCCAGTTGGGCTCTATTGCCTCCTGATCAAGAGAGGGTGAACAAAAACTGCAATAGGGCCTTGGGAAAAAAATCTCATAGCACAAGGAAGAAGAAAGTAATTCTGAAGGTTCCAATGAAAAACATTATCTGGGAAATGACTTTGTAAGAGACAGAATAAACCCCTCAGAATCATTTGTCACTCTGCAAACAAACAGTGCAGGCAGCTGTGATGTGGTTATTTGTTGGGATTTAGCAAGAGGGAAATGAATATCAATGTGCCCATTGATATAGCTCACAGCTATGGGAATGAGAATGGCCCCCAAACATATGAAAAGATACTGGGGCTCACTCCAGAGAGCTGTGAAAACCACAGCTCCAGGGAGACAGGACTTTGCACGTACCAGATTGGCAATGCTCCCAGGGCTGGTATCAAGGGCTGCAAGGCCCTGGAGATTTTAGTTTGAGAAATTCACCCCTCCTTGTCTCCTGAGATTTTTTTCTACTCCCACTGGTTCTGGTTGGCTTAATTTAAGCCTGCAAAAGTTCTCCCCATCCAGAGGGGGATCTGCAGATCTTATGAGTTTCAAGCTACTAAGTTTTAGTTTCCTCGTCTGAAAACTGGGCAACAACAGACTTTAGAAAAACAGCCAACACAGGCATATTGACATGGCAATTTGATTATAGCAATTTCCATATATGTGCTTGACTAATTGAAGATTGATGTAATTACAGACTTGATTTCTACTTTCCAAATCATTATATAAGATAAAAACAATCCAGGTGGTGGTGGTGCACGTCTCCCAGCACTCAGGAGGCAGAGGCAGGCGAGTCTCTGAGATTTAGTCCAGCCTCGTCGACAGAGCAGGTTCCAGGACAGCCAGGTCACAGAGAAACTCAGTCTCAGAAGAATAAGAAGGAGGAGGAGGAGGCGGCAGTGGCATAAAGAATGTAGAACGTGCAGCAAAGAATGATAACATGAACCCCAAAACAATAAGTGAAATAGCGAAGTGAATGAGACCACATGGGATATGAAATAGATACGCAAAAATGAAGGCAAAGGCAACAGTTTGATAGCTCGTCTGTCTGTTTGGAGACAGGGTTTCTCTGAGTTGGCCAGGCTGGCCTTTAACCTGAGATCTCCCTGACTTGGCATTGTAAGCACCTAGAAGGGCAGATAAGCACCACAATAACCATGTATTCACACACCCAGGTCTGAAAACAAAAATTCATGCACATCCTTTTCATTCCCACGCTTGGGAGGCAGAGACAGGATGGTCAGAAACTCAAGGTCATCCTTAGCGAAGTGGGGTGTTCAAAACCAGCTTGAGCTACACAAGACCCTGTTCCAAAACAAATGAAGTGTAACTGCACAATATATTCCCTGGAAGAAACGTTTACAATGATATAATATCCAACTGTGTTAAATACATATATTAAAAGGTATGAAAGAATATTAAAAGAAAACAAAGCTAAGTAAAGCAAATGAAATAAAGTAGGGAATGTCAATAGTGACTTAAAAACAGTAATTGTGATGCTAGTTGGCACCCACTGTCAATACCAGCACTTAGGAGGTAGACTCAGGAGGATCAGGAGTTCAAAGCCAGTGTGAGCTACATGAAACTGTCTAAAACACACAAACACACACATGTACACACACGCACGTGCACGCGTGTGCATGCGTGCACACACACACACGTGGGGATAGAAAAATGGCTCCAGCACTTGCTGCTGTTGCAGAGGACTGGAGCTTGCTTCCCAGCACCCACATGGTGTGACTCATAACACCTGTAACTCCAGCTCCAGGGAATCCATCTTCCTTTTCGGGGCTCCAAGGGCTCCTGTACGCACATATACAGACACACACACACACACACACACACACACACACACAGAATTTCTATACATTAAATATAGAGCACTGAAATAAAAAGAAAATAGCAGAATAGGCACATCACCATTAGTATAAAGGGTGCGAAGGTTAAGAATAAATATGGACATATATTGTCCTAAAGTTATGCGTATGTTTCTTGTGTGTGTTTTAGAATTATACTAATAAAATAACAAGAAGTAGATCCTATTAAAACACACACACATATGTGCATGTACACACACACTCCTTTTAAAATAGCCATAAAACAGGACCTGCGAGATGACTCAGCAGGCAAGTGTTTGCTGTGCAAGTCTGAAGACCTGAACTGGGCCCCAGAGGCCACAGTGGGTGGGAGAACTAGGTCCCGGAGCTGTCCTCTCATCCTCCCAGGCCCTCCCTCACTATACACATCACACACACAACACACAATAAAAGTAAAGAAAGTAAAAAATGAATAAACTATTCATAGATCACACAAAGAATAAATTCTAAAGACTAAAGTATACAAACTGCAGACCTAACCCTTCACAGGGCTAGAGATGTGGCTCAGGGGTAAAAGCATAGCTCTAGAACATGCAAAGTCCTGAGTTCAATTCCTAGTTTAAAAAGATCTTTGCAGGCCGAGTAGTGGTGGTGCATTCCTTTAATTCTAGCGCCTGGGAAGTAGAGTTCAAGACCAGCCTGGTCCGCATAGTGGATTCCAGGAAAGCCAGGGCTATGTGGAGAATGCAGAGAGATCCTGTCTCAAAAACAAAACAAAAAAAGCTTTACGAACTTTGATTTAACCTTCTTTTCCTACATACCTATAGAAAAACTGAACATCACAACACATTTAAACAATATTTCTACCAAACACCATCCTAACTCCAGCACCCTGGGCATCCTCCAGTCACCAAATTGATTATCTATTAGAACTTTATTAGGTTAAATATGTTCTTGAACATTTACAAGATCTGGGACATCACGGACAGCTCAGAAGCCCCCTCTCCCAGCAGCCCCCTCACCCAGCACAC